>JBAMNC010001276.1:0-93290 GCA_037902135.1 Cetoscarus ocellatus | reverse complement strand
GAAAACGAAATGTCCCATCTCAAGAGGCTAACCTCAAATAATTTATATTCAGTAGAGACAAAGGTGATGAGGACAGGTTTATGGTTGGTCCATGGATTTGTCTCTACCTTCAGGTCTTACTTTAGTCCCTTTGTCTCTGCCCACCTCCCTCCCTCCTCTTCAGTGGAGGGCTGTTAAGCATGGGACTGGCTCCACTCCAAGATCTCCAACTGCTGAACAGAGTTTTGGTCTTTCCATTGTTACTGTGATCCTCCTAAAATTTCCCCAATTTCCTTGGCAGAGTCTTGGCTGGTCCCTGACAGGAAGGTGCCAGGACCTGCCCACCCTCATGGCTCTGTTGAGATCCCCATGATGATATAATATACATGTAACCCTACTATTTTACAGGATATGTACATGAAAATGTTGATTCCCATTAAAAATCCAGTAAGTACAGAAATTGAGAGCAAAAACAGACAAAAAAACAAAACCTAATTTTGACCTCATTGGCTTGAAGTTGGCTGGTAATTGGCTGGGAGGGGAAAATTGAAGTGGCTGCGTCTGTAGATGCACCTTCCCTTTCACTGGCCCAGTGCTGTGATCGTGGTAGATTCATGTCGGTCTTGGATGTATTTATTTGTATATATGTGTATTTTATACGTGCATATATGTGTATCTATAAAGTGAAGAGTATGGCTTCAGCCTGCTCTATGGTAAAGTGTGTTGAGATAACACTTGGTATGAACTGTGGTTATACAAATGAGGACTGATTGATCAGTGAGGCACAAGCTTTGTTTTCTAGTGTGAATTCCTAAATTCCTAAAACTTTGGATCTTGCTGAACTTAACTAACTAAAGGTAGACTGCGTGCCACAATTGGCCCCAGGGCCTAACCCCAAAGGGATTAATGAAGTATTATATTTATTTATCTAACTTCCTACCTATATATGCATCCATCCATAGACTTACAAGGTGTGTCAGAAAAGTTCCAGGACTGGTGTCACAAAAGATTTATTTAGAATCCAAACTACAAGTTTTCCCCGTCGAAGTAATCCCCCTTGATTCTAAGGCACTTTCCCATCCTTCTCTGCCAAGCTTTCATGCAGTCCTGGAAGGATTCTTCCGGGATCCTCCGCAGCTCCGTTGTCACGGCCCTTTTTGATGTCGTCCTCGTCTTCAAAACAGGTCCCCTTGATGACCCCCTTGACCTTGGGGAAGAGGAAAAAAATCACACGGAGCCAGGTCGGGTGAGTAGGGAGGTTGCTCCAGCACGGTGATGGAACTCTCGCCTCTGCTCGCGCACTGAATGAAGCAAACACCGCAGTATCTCTTTGTGAGCATGCTTGGATTACTTTGAAGGGGAAAACTCTTAGTTTGAAGTTTGGGTTTGAAATAAATCTTTTGTGACACCAGTCCTGGAACTTTTCTGACACACCTCATATCTACCTACCTACCTGTCCATCCATCAACCTTTCTATTGACCTACCTATCTATCCATCCATCAATAGACTTATCTACCTACTTACCAGCCTATCCATCTATCTATCTATCTATCTATCTATCTATCTATCTATCTATCTATCTCAGACCCACTGATCTACGGGACAATAGCTGCAGTTCTGCGATCGGCCACGCGATGTCGACAGAGCCCCGCCTCCTGAATCTCATCTGAAAAACCACCCATTTCAGAAAATCCTCTGCCGTAGATGGCTTGGGTGGGCGCGGTGTTGTCAGCGCGGTGCATCATGGGACATTGTGTTCCTATCGTCTATTCGGCTGGGTCGAAAGCCTGCGCTAGCGTCACAGTTTGACTACAAGTCCCGCCGAGTGTGTGGGACGAGACGTTTCACCGCCTGACTTTACAATACAGGCATAGAGGTGACCCTTCCGTCTAGTCCGCCTCTGAGCAGGGAGAACAGGCACCGCAGACCCGAAGCATCTCCATCCGAAAGCTAAAATGGTAAGCGGGGTCGTTAGCTGCTAACTGTGAGTTTACTAACGTGTGCACCGGGAGAATGTGACCGTTTTGTTTGCTTGTTATAATGTACAAAGCAGATGAGCTGCATTGATAGTTGACATTGAAAGAGGCCGTTTGAGTCTTTCCCTATTAAACTTCATTTAAACCGGTTTTTCTTGATTGTCTGGCTTTTGTGTACCTGATGTAAAGTTACAGTAAAACGCCAAGGTCAGAGCTGCCTCACGCGCGCTGTTGCGCAGTTACAAACCGCGAACTCGTGATGAAGACTCTTAGCAAAGCCGCGTATGAAGCTTTTGCATCCGCATCTAACTGCATGCATGTTTCCGTTGCTCTGGTACTTGTTGTACAGTCATTCATGTGACGTGCCTCCATTTTAATGCTGTGGCGTGGCGCCGGCGTCATGTTACATCAGCGACCGATTCTTTTATTCAGCCGTGAGGGTCCAATCATGACGCGGGATTCATCGGTTCAAATCCTGCCTTACAAGTTTGGTAATTAAACAAATCCATGCTCGTCAGAGAAGTTGACAAAGTTAGGATATTTTACCAAATGCTCTCAAAATGCACAAGAAACAAGCCTCGGTTCGGCTGGTATAATCATCACCTTGCTCTAATATCGCCTCCGTAATCCCCCCGTTTTACGCCCCTTTCACGCTGTCCATTCATTTCTCTCCTACAGCGAAGTGCGTTTCAGCGCTCCGGAAATTCTTATTAAAACACGCGATTTTATGAAGCTGGTCGACACTTTGGTCGAGTTTATGAAAGCCGAATTAACGAGGGGATTCACTTCTGTAAGATATCGGCTCAAGTTTGGTTGAATGTCATGTCCACCCTTGAAATACACAAGGTCATGTTCCAGTGCGGGGTTTTAATAATGGAGTTCTGTGCGGAGTCCTCTTACTGCAAAGGGCACAGTACCTCAGGAGGAGGGGCTACGGATGAAGGCCTGGTGGATCAATATTTGATGATGGAGCTTGACAATGTGGCTCTGAAGTGAAGTTCTTATTGTATTTCTTAATAGTGTATTTGATTTTCGGCCATAATGTCATGACCATGCAAGGTAGACTTAAAATAAGAGTAAGAGTGCCACAGTACCTTAGCACCAACTGTAACCATGGAGGTACCAACTGTGCTGCAAACTAAGGTGGTTAGATGCTATTAACAAGGTTCTGGGCGTAATATTTTTTTTATTACCTTATATGTAGAAATAAGGTTCATACATGTTTGAAAAAAACAACACTGGCTGCAGGGGGCTTGTCAGAAAAACTGAGTGTTTGCAATGGATTATGGGTCATGTAGTTTCTTTCACCCTGGATAAACAAAATATAAACATTCCTGTGACTTTCTGTCCTTATTTCAGTAGTTTTCTCCATTCTGTTCAGGTGGCAGGTTGTCTCTGAAGCAGGATTTAAGGTCTTGATTCAGAGACTTTCTGGGATGTCATTTTAGGATTTAAAAGGGGAAACACCTGCAGTCAGAGTAGTGACTGAGCAAACACTAAGCTCTCTTCTGGTTATTAAATACGGGTTCTATGACTTCAAACAGCCACCAGCTTCCAGCTTAAGCTAACAATGTCTGTTACTGCAGCTATGATACACCCTGTTCTGTAATTAGGTCAGTGACACACAATAATCAAACATGCCTTTTCTTTGTCCCTCCAGGCTGAACCAATCCGCGTAGTGGTGACCGGCGCTGCAGGTCAGATCGCCTACTCCCTGCTGTACAGCATCGCCAAGGGAGACGTGTTTGGGAAGGACCAGGTACGAGCAAGTCTCAGGTTATGTAACCTGCAGAGCCCCCTTTCCCTTCTGCAGCTCATCCCTGCACAGCTGGGCCGAGCCGTGTTTAAGGGCCTGTTACATAATGCAGTCGTCATGAATGATACATGTTTTACAGTGAGGGTGACTCCAGTTTGAGTCCTCATCGCTGCTGGATTAAGAACGTCTCAGAGCAGATTATTCTCTATAGAAGAAAGAAAAGAATCAAATTGTTTGTTTTTAGGTCAGCATGATTATGTTGTATTTCTGCTGCAGCCCAACAGGAGGCACCACAACAAGCTTCTCTGTCAGATATTGAATTTTTCATACTGTGCACGAGAGCCGGGCAGTGAATCAAGTTACAACTTCAGTTAAAATTTTGATTCCCTGTGACCATAAATGCAACACAATCAGCAATTTCTTTGAGGCATATTATATCGGTCTTGTTTTGTAATTTCCAAAAATTATTGTTTAGAAAATAAGATTTCTTTCACTTTATTTTCTTAACGGCCTGTTTTTAAAATGTTTAAAGTGTGTAGAGTGTTTAAGTTTGATAAATGCATGTTATGGACACGTTGGGAAACTATTATTGATCGTGTATGGTAACCATGCATGCTCTCGCAGCGGACAAAGAACTGCAATTTTTATTTATTTTTTTCATAATTAAGTAGCTCTTCTCAGCACTGATACTCATCATCAACTCAACTCTGTTTTTTAGACTGAAACAGCAAATGTCCATCATTTATAAAAAGAAAGAGAGAATAAAATATAGTCTGAACCTTTGTTTTTTCTATAAACCCTGTGAGGAAATTTAGGCTTTACTGTTTACTGATGCACAATAAAGCAGTGAAGGGTTGGACTAGAATAAGACTAAATATGGAATAAAGCTTTGCCTGCATTCAAAGTATTTAAGAAAAACTTTTTTTTTTAACAAAAAGCACATTTCAAGTAGGGCGATGTATTAAAAATCACAGTACCACCATGAGTATTAGAAAACAGATCAATCTTCTCTTTAACGTAATGACAACAAATTAATTGAACTTCTCAGTGCTTTTCAGTAGGGTTTTGAATATAACAAAGGATTTTTGACTTTAATTAAAGATTAATTACCCTCATATGACATTTACATCACAAACACAATTCCACCAAATATTCCAAAAACTTCTTTTTAATTTATTTTTTGCCTTTTCTGTTCTCTGATATGTTTAAAGTAATAATTCGAATATTTCCTGCAAAAATCCTAAGTCTGTGTTTTGCTCTTTTCAGTCTTGTTTTAAAAGTCCTTCTCAGCACGTCCACACAGACTAGATCAGTCATTTTGCATCACTTAATCGCTTCTCCTTTGCTGAAGACAGCATGTAGTTCATGTGTCATTTTTGTGATACAAGATTTTTTTGTTATTATTTTTCGCTCACTGTTAATATATCAAGGGGTTGGTGAATGAACACAGAGAGGCTTCAGAAGTGGAGGCAGTTAAAAAGAGCCTCTGTCCATGAAACAACAAATACACTCAGATCATCCGAGCAGACTCTGGAAAGCATGTCTCTCTTTCTGTTCACCCACAGACTCTGCCGCAGACGCTGCTCCAGCTCTTAACAGATGATCGGTAGATCGAGAGGAGTTTTTTTTGTTGTCGGTTGGGCAGATGTTGGCCGTAAAATGATTAAAAATGCAAACATGTTTGGCATCTAAAGCAGAGCCCTCCTCTTTGTTTGTTTTTGGGTCTGAAGTATTGTCTCGTGTCTGAGAGCACAGTAAAGATCTTCTTCTTCTTCCTGAAATCTTAGCAGCTCACTGTTGGCCTGTCTCAGCTCAGAGGAGTGAGTGCGGCTGAGCATTTATTTCAAATAAAGCTGCCATATAGATGCTGGTTAATATTGATATTTTGATCTTTAATTTAATTCAGTCTGATTGGATAATTGAGCAGCCTATCGATACACCCTTCTTTGTTATGTGTATTCTTGTAGCCTGTCCTTGGACATCCCATAATACGCCTGAATTAGTCCTTGAAGTCCTTTACAGTTTTTCAGGCTCTACTCAGCGACGCGTCCCTGTGGCCCTCATCCTCTCAGTTTACTCACAAACACCACCTGAAGATGAAAGTCCTCATGTTTGTGTCCTTGTTTCACAGCCAATCATCCTGATCCTGCTGGACATCCCGCCCATGCTGCCGGTGCTGGACGGAGTCGTCATGGAGCTGCAGGACTGCGCCCTCCCGCTGCTGAAGGGTGAGTCAACAGCGTGTGTTTGAGCCAAAACACTGACCTCACCTTTGACCTGGAAACAAATACACTCAGCCTCTGATGCTCCAGCGTTAGAAGACGAATCATCAGACTGAAATTCACCATTTAGATCAGATAATGTGTTGAAGTGTCATTTAAATGATGACCTAAATGAAAGGTGTAGAAAATATCAGAAGCTCAGGGTGTAAAGGTACTGAAGTAATTAAAATTAAAGTGAATATTTCAGATTTTAATGTAGCTCACAGTATAAGTTTAAAGGTTTGTAGATAAAAGGAAAAAAAGCATCTCCTGTTGTCCACAGAATGATGAATACGTTTCATCATCGTCTGGTAAATTACTGGAGCCAGTGTTGCCAGCTTTTTCTACTGAAATAAACAACCAGATCGATAAAAACAAGCCCAAAACAAGCGACCGCCAGCCTAAAGAGAAATCTACATAAAGTGTGTTTTTGATTTTCATCTACACAAGATTTCAACCTTAACAGTGACACTTTTTCTTATTTGTCACTAAATTTGCTTCTTCAACATCCTTTTGTTTGGAGGTTAAACATCCTTTTCTTTATACAGAAGTGAAGGGAGGGGCTACTGTTATTTATAACTCTGTTATCACTAAACAGTCAGTCTAAACTTGATTTTTGTAACCAAACAGACAAAGTCAGGCTTTTATCTAAGTTTTATGTTGATGCTCTACAGCTTCATTACGGTGAAAACAGTAACAGCTGCATTAAAAACACATTCAATTCTGGCTATAAGGGTTTCTTTTTGGTGGAAACATCATTTTTGCCTCTTTTTACAGTACAATTTACATTTGTGTTTGGAGTGGGACAAAATAGTTTGTGTATCTGAATTGAGTTTATATTGATGGTAGAGTGAGCATCAGATCCCTCCTGGGTTTGGGGGAACAACAACACTTTTGGAACAAGCCCAAAAAAACAAGCAAACCAGCAACTGCCAATATTTACAAGCAACTATTAAAAAAAAGAAGAAGCCCAAAGTCACTTATAATAGACAGACCTGGCAACTGTGCCTGGAGCTTGTTTCTCTCAACCGAACTGCACAAATGACCAGAAGTGCTCTGGAGCACAAACTTCTGCCAAAACATATTATTTATTGACATTTGCAATGAACACTTTTACGGGGGTTACAAAACAATGTACATAGACTTCACCTATTTGTCTGAAATGTCATATTAAAAAAGGATTTATACATAATTATATTCCTTCTTTTTTTAATTAAAGGAACAGAAAAACAATTAAGAAAATGAATAGAACAACAGTGGGGAGAGATCATGTTATTAACAGAAGAGTCAGAGCTTCAGAAAAAAATAGTCTTGCCTGAGAGGCTTTATATAATTAACCCAGTTTTCCCAGCGTGAAGCAAATAGTCCTAAATTATGATGAACACATGCTGTAATCTTAGCCATTTTGTATGTTTTGATTGTGATGTCCATCCATGTCTTTAAGGAAGGGCTCTGCTGTAATAGCCAGTTCTTTATTACAGCCTTTTTCCGCCAAAGCATTTCTGACATCGTTAATCCAGTTCTAAGCAACACATGTTGAAAACTGCCGTATTGTGCAGTGTTAAAAATATCAAGAAAACTTCTGGATCCATCTCCGAAGTCTAACTCCTTTTGCTGTGACCAACATTCCCCGGAAATTGCATCAAAATGCATTTAAGAACTTTTTAGTTTATTTTGCTCACAAACAAACAAACTAGAGGACAAATACTGTCGAAACAGCCTTTCAGGCAGAGGTAATAAAAATATCTGTACCATTTGCTTTGCCATTTCAGCCTGCTTTGCTGTTTCTCAATAAAGTGATCCTCTTAAACAATCCTGACACAGTTTGTTCACGTAATTGGCTCACAAATTCATGAAGAAATGGAGCCAAGCTTAAAAACAGACTTAATCTTCTAAATATTTCCACATACTACACACTGAAATGTTTGTCTTTTTTTTAAAATCATGTTTTTCCTCTTTGGTAGAAAGTTTGTGGTCAGGCATGAATGAGCAAAATGAAGAGCTAATCTGAGGAAGAACTTGAGTGTCATCTTTGTAAAATAGAGGCTGCTGTTGTGGCCACACTCGGCCGTTTGTTATCTCCACGGTGAGAACAAAATGTCCACGTCATGCTAAAAATAAAGGAGCATAAATCAAACGTCCTGCCTCCGACTGTCCCGGCACACAGTTGGTTTGTAGTTCTGAGTGTTTTTGACCTCCATGTCCTCTACTGCTGCTGCTGCTGGGAGGAGGAGGAGGAGGAGGAAGGAGTGTCTGAACCGAGGCCTCTGATTGGCTGACGGTTAAGCCTCCACAGCAGCCAATCAGAGCGGTGGTGAGACAACAATGAACGGAGGAGAATGAACTCCAGGCTGAAGTCCAGGCTGATAACAGCGAGCCCTCCTCCTGATGATCAACCGTGGTTATCGTGGTGATCAGCCGAGGCAGCAGGACTCAGAGAGACGGAGTGAAGACCATTATTATTTTAGTCAACAACCTTTTTTTCTCCTGATGAAAACTAGACAGTAACTAATAAAAACAAGTGGACAAAAACTAAAACTAAACTGACAGTTTTGTCAATGAATAAAAACTAGATGAAAATGTTTGACAGAATTAATCCAATCAGATCTTGTGTAATCATGTAGAATGCTTGGTGGTGGTGGGATAAGTTGTGGAGCGATCCAATCAGAGCTCCTCTCTTTATGAATTGATATATTCATGTAGAGCAGGTTCACTGTTTGTTGTCAGTTCTGGTATTGTAACTGAGATGCTCTGCCAGGTAGCCTAAATAAAGGTGACTGCATTTCACACAAAAGTTCAATTTGTTTCTGTTCATTTATACATTCAGACTTTACTAGCATTCAATAAAGGGTTATTAGATGTTTGATTTTATCCAAGTGTAAAACATGACTTCAGAAATTCAAGGAAACATCAAAAATGCCTTACCCTTTACACTTCATATTTTAGTCGACTAAATTTACAGCAGATTTCATCGACTAAAACTAGACTAAAATTAAAACAATTTAGAGACTAAATTATGACTAAAACTAAAAGATATTTAAGGCAAAAGACTAAAACTAAATTAAAAAGTGCTGTCAAAATAAACACTGTTGAAGAACAACATCAGACGTTTGTGCTGATGAATCCACGTCAGGCCGCAGAAACACTCTTATCATCGTACATGTGTGTGGGTGGAGAGAAAAACCTATATATACATATTTTATACCTCTTATCATTTTCAGTGCATCTCTTATCCCTGTCAGTGGGAGTTTAGCTGAGCTGTTACTGCATAAAGACTGATAAGACCGCCTTTCAGTTCAACGCTTAAAAGGAAAAATACTGTAATGAACTGAAGCTGCAGATCTGCTTCTCAGAAAATCTACAGAGTTCAACATCAAGTCAGTTTCTGCATAATATCAGTGATATTGCTTCAGTTCATTATATACTGAACATTATGTTTTATGGGCTGCATGGTGGCGCAGCAGGTAGTGCACATGCCTCACAGTGAGAAGGTCGACCCCGGGTCGGGCAGGGCCTTTCTGAGTGGAGTTGGCATTTTCTCCACGTGCATGTGTGGGTTCTCTCCAGACACTCCAGCTTCCTCCCACAGACCAAAAACACTCTCATTAGGTTGATTGGTGACTCCAAATTGCCCTTTGGTATGAGTGTGAGCGTGAGTGGTTTTGTCTCTCTATGAGGCCTTGCGATTGGCTGGTGACTGGTTCAGGGTGTACCCCCCTTCTTGCCCAGTGTCAGCTGGGATAGGCTCCAGCCCCCCGTGACATTGAAAGGGATAAGCAGTAAAGATAAAGGATGATAGAGGAATGGTTTGGATTAAAATCAACAAAATGAACAAAAACAAAAGAAACAGACAAACAATACTTCAGCAAAACGACAAAAAAACCTCCCAAACTTATGGAATATTATTATTAAAACCAATACAAAATATTTTAAAGCTGTTTTAGGGAAAAGGTAAGAAAAATCAAGGAAAAATAGATACTCTTTAAATTTATAGATGATAAATTTAGTATAAAATCAGAACAAAAACTCCCCAGACATTTGAAACAATGTTAAATTATGTTTAGATAGAAAATTTACAGGTGGGATGATCACAGATGTATTTTCTGCTTTAGTAAAAAGAAATGCATTACCTCTTGTTTGCATGTGTTCACTCACTACAGACTGTATTTCAGACCTTTAACTGAGAGCTGATTGAACATGAAGTGCTAAAATGCTAACTCACCTCTGTTTTCAGGACTCATTACTACACATCTGAATATGATACAACTAATTAAATTCAATATCCTCCTGTTGCCTAAAGCTGTAACTTAACATTAGTGACTGTGCTCCATGGTGTATGTAAATATTGTTGATTGGTTAATTTTTCCCACTTTAACGTTTGTTTTTTTTTTTTCAGTCAAGTGTTCAGATGAGTCCCTCTGAGGCCTCAGACCTGAACACCATTATAAACTTTTTTTTTAATAAAAAAATATAAACATATCTGTAAACCATCTTTCCCTGTCCCCCTGCAGAGGTGATCCCCACAGACAAGGTGGAGGTCGGCTTCAAGGACGTGGACGTAGCCATCTTGGTTGGCTCGATGCCGAGGAAGGAGGGGATGGAGAGGAAGGACCTGCTGAAGGCCAACGTGGCCATCTTCAAGACCCAGGGCAGTGCACTGGACCAGCACGCCAAGAAGACCGTCAAGGTGATGATCAGTCTGAGCCTGGATAGATTTAATAATTATTTATTCATTTCCAGGAAGGATTTTAAAGTACAGGAAAGTTTCTGTGTGGGGTTGTTACCTCCGCCAAGGAGGTTGTGTTTTTCGCCGGTGTATGTTTGTCTGTTAGTAAGATTACGCAAAAACCACTGGATGGATTTACATGAAAATTTTAGCAGAGGTGTAGTTTGGTCCAAGGAAGAAGCCATTATTATTGGGCTGTATTTAAAAAAAAAAACATACTTCTGCCATCACTTCATGGATTTGCTTCAAAATTTACAGCGTAATATATAAAATATAACTCTCTCATCAAGGTAAATTTCATCTGGATTTGATCCAGATTGGAGTCCAAAGAAACACTGAACTTTATTTTGGGAAATCCCATTCATTTCACCTCGGCTGCTGTGAGGGCTTCGCCCCTTTACTTCATGATGGGAATTGTTTATTTGCAAACTGACGTCAACGTTTTTAAGCCTATGTGACTCCATTTCCCAGCTCCCCTTGCAATAACGGTGGAGAAGCTCTCCACATGCAGAGACATGAGTGGAGGCTCGGCCGTCCAATCAGAGCACGTGGTGGCCCAGGATTGGGTCTTTTATAGGAGGTGTGGAAAAGCCAGTGCTGTAACTGAGCTGCTTGGTGGAGGTCTGTGCTCTCTGGGTGCTTTTCTAGTTGTGTTTTCTTTTTGCCTTTGGGGATTTTATTTTAAGTGTTCAGTTGGATAAACTGGAGAATATGAAAGTCCTTTTTCATCGTCTCCGTCTGTTAGAATCGAATTGCCGTCATGTTTTCTCTGCTGAGCATTCCCTCCGAGCTCTTTGTGTTTTCAGTCTTTTGTCGCTCACTCTGTAACCTCCTCGTGAGGCAGCCACAGAGGACTTTGGGTCATCAGGGCCCCTGTGACGTTGGTTCAGCCTCTGCTAAAGGCCAAAGGTCAAAACTCCTGATGCAGGGAATCCATGGCAAACAAAAACAGGCTGATGTTTTGAAGCCTGTGAGGATTTTTAGATTCCTCAGGAGAGGTTTAGACCAGAGCTCTCCAGAGTCTGCTGCACCGAGCCTCTCCTAAACAAAGCAGGGTCTGTGACTCTCCGGAGATTATAAGTGTTTTATTTTTAGTTTCAAACATGTTTTAGGCTCCTCCGTGTCTTTTGTTGTTAATGGCCCTTTTTTTTTAAAATAAGAAAACATGTCTCACAGCTCAACTTAAGTCTATATCACTGGAGACATTTTTAAGTTTTAATGAAGTCTGAGTGGAACATCAAGAAACATCAGTCACTGCACACAGTGCTCACTGCTGATCTTTGTACCGTTACCTCTGCCTCAGGTCTTTAACGATGTGAAAGTGATTTGATACCAATCCAGTGACAGACCATCATGACACCACAGCAGCAACAACACAAGACTGAAGCTCTCAGCCTTTGAGTTTCTTGTTTCAAGTTCCCTGAGACTCTGAACAATGCCTGAAATGACTTCAGTTTTTTTCCGTCGATAATGACGGTCGATATGTCACATTAGTCGACCAAGGAGCCATAAATTCATGAGGTTACTTTGCCGATGAACATGACAGACTACGGGAGTGAAACCGACTGCATTTAACAACTGATGTGACAAACAGACTGTATTTAGAGAACAGGACTTATGTTTGTATGTACAAAGGTTTTGTTGGATGAAGTTGGTTTGCTGATAAATAATATCAGTCTCTCTCCGTGTTTCTCTGTTCACAGTCTGTAATTTCTCTTCATCAGAACAGCAGGGATATTGTTTTTCAGAGCTTTGCAAACTTTTCCTCTGTCTTGTAGCTTTCAGGCATCGACCTCACTTTGTGTAAGAATCAAATTATATTTGTTGAGTTTTGTTATTTCTCACAAGTACGTCACCTCCAGGGTGGAGTTTTATGGTGTTTGGCGGGTTACTTTGAAACACAGGTGCTGATGGAGACAATGGGGTTTGGAGTGAGCTCTGATAATTTTTTCTGTTGACCGTTTCACGCCTTTTTCTCCCGTCATTTCATCATATCAACTTTCTTTTGAATGCAATAATTTAGGACCTGGATACAACTGTCCGTAAGTTTTCTTCTTTTTGAATAATAAATTACCTTTAAACACCTAAGCGGATTGAGTCAGCTGATGAACGAGTCACAGATGCAAGCGAACTTAAAACTCCCAGCGGCCCCTTTTATGTTAAAGGAAAGCAGTCGCTAAACTTTGTTTACATCCGTGATCATGGCACATGCAGAGGTCTTTGCTCTCATTGGTCAGCGACTCTGACGTGGAGGCAGGTCAAAAATCAAGCCTGAGAGACTTTCGGACGTGAGGCGTCCCAGACTGGTTTGTTGTTTTTGGTCATTTTGACCCTACATGAGACGGAACAAACGATTTTTGTGGTCGACTGGTCCTGAACCCCTACGACTGACGGGTCAAGCCTTAATCGTGCATAAACAGTGTATTCTGACCCCAGAATTAGGCTCAGAGGTGGACAGCTGGAGGCCCAGGGGCCACATGTGGCCCTCCTCCTCACTCAATGTGGTCCAGTTTCACATTTTTTAAGATAAAGAGATAAAATCAAGATAAAAAAAAAAACCATCTATAATATTTTTAATATGTTAGTCTGATCCTCCAATGAGACACATTTAAACAAGCAAAATGTTTTACAGCATTGAAAATGTGAAATATTTCTACAGTGGTCTGAAATAGATGCATTTATTCTTTACAAAAAAATAACACTTATAATAAGCTATAATGATTTTTGTAAAGGACTTTTATGAAACATTGTTATTGCTTTCAGGTTAAGAAAAGGAATTTAAATGAACTCAAATAACATTTTCTGACCTGCTACTTCAAAATGATTTTTTTTGAAGGATGTTTGTTTTGAGACATGCTGCTATAATTAAAGCAAAATAAATCAACCTATGATAATAAAAAAATAAAAAAAACCTTTAGTTTATTGTGTTAAAGTTCCTTTAATTGGGTTTGATTACGTTAACCTTATTAAAATTCGCTTTGCTGTTTAATTTTGACCTGTTAAATTTAAAGGGATGGTTCATTTTTTTAAGTGAGGTTGTGTGAGGTGCATGACATGACATATAGCTAATGCTATACATTGCTGTATATAGTGCCATTAAGTATATATATGTTTATATCTACTTAATTTTCGCGTAACACAATGTGGTAAAAAAAACAGTCACAACAAGCACACAGGACTGTTTTGAGTTACTGAAGTGTTTATCTGATGACTATAGGCAGAGGCAGGCTAACACTACCCATTGACTCCCAGTGTTTAAGCTAATAAGCGCTGGGCTAGCTCTTCTCGTCTCTTCCTTGTTACTGTGTGCACAGTCGAAAGACTGGACTTAGGAGTGAGGCAGACACAAAAACATAGAAAATGTTGGCGTATCCCTTTAAAATCCAGAGTAGGTTGTGCAGTTTTACACTGACCAAGTGTTTTTAGTCATGGTTCAACTTTCACTGCAGTCATAAGAAGCATTTTTTGTTAAAGAAGACATTTTTTAATTTAAAGGAGCCAAAATAAGACCAGATTTCCACAGCTACATGCTGAGGACCCCTCTTTGTCCTCCTGTGGCCTCGTGTTGTACCAGTGCGTTGTTTCTAAACAGTCTCACGTTTTTAGGAGATGACGTGTCTGTTTTGAAGCTGAGTTGTTGACACTTTAAGGAGGTTGTATTTTTATTTATTTGTTTGTTTATTTCAGGTTTTGGTCGTTGGAAACCCGGCGAACACCAACTGTCTGATTGCTTCCAAATCTGCTCCATCCATCCCCAAAAAGAACTTCTCCTGCCTGACCCGCCTGGACCACAACAGAGCCTGCTCCCAGGTACTCACAAAAGCCCCACGGAAACTCAGAGCGAGAAGTCGGACCCAAACAGAAGGCTAAATAATCATCTAGGTCGGAGAGTAAACACTTAAGGATCGTGCCACCATCAGTAACAAACTCATCATAGGGTTAAGATTATTACAGCCTGGTGTGTCCTTATCCTCTCTGTCAGGTTGTTTCAATCATGGAAAAATAAAATCGGAAGAAAAACGCACAAAAAAATGGCAGGAAAACATTAAACACAACAATATTTCCACTAGAAAGCAACTATAATAAACTATAACTGTGTTTGTAAAACTTTTGTGACTATTAAAATGTATTTAAAGGGACAGTATACTTAAAAAAAACAGTAAAAACTTTATTACTTACACTGAGAAAAGAGCTGAAACAGCAGATTCTGTGTTTCTATTATAGATTAAGTATTGTAACTCATATAAATTATTAGTAACTGTAATTGTTCAAATGAGAGCGTCCTGTCATTGTCACCATGCTGCCCTCTGGCTTTGAGGATGATGCTGACGTGACCCTCAAGGTCACTAAAGTGTCCCTTCTGTGCCCTGAAGGGTTTGAAACACCTGCACTGATTTTAAGAGGAAGAAACGTCATTGTGTGGACCGATGATGGAGTCTGGATTGGGCACAAATTGATGAATTAAAACAAATGATGCAACATGAGACGTCCTCAGTGTTAAATTCAATTTAATCTTTGGAGTGAGACTGAACTCTGCTGGACAAACTGTGAAACAACTTCTTCATTTAAAAGCATTAAAACAAAATCCTGGATCCAAATTCGCATCACCATCAAAATTTAATGACGTCTTATTTACCCACACTCCCTGAAAATTCCATCAAAATTCGTCAAGAACTTTCAGAGTTATTCTGCTCACAGACTGACAGAAGGATTCACCATATTTACATCAAGAGATGTCCACATTTAATCGATCAAGGTCAGGATATCTGTGACAGTTCACGGACACAGTGCGTCCCTGTCTCCCGCTAAGTCTAATCAGCCTCTGTCACGTCCTGGAGACGAAACGGAGACGGAAATGTCCTGGAAAATGATTTCTAGAAAAGCGTGTGAACCCTGGTATTTGTCTTCAGTAAATATCCAAGTTTTGTTACATTTGATTTGTCTCCATATTGTCATTTATAAAATAGTAAAAATAAACTTTTTTACGTCATTTGTTTTTCATAACAATCTTCGCACTTTGATCATTTTCTCTTCTCTCTGCTGTTGTTTCCGTGTCCGTCCTGTAGGTGGCGATGCGCTGCGGTGTTTCCTCTGATCATGTGAAGAATGTCATCATCTGGGGAAACCACTCCTCCACTCAGTACCCTGACGTCCACCACGCCAAGGTCAACATCAACTGCTCTGAGATGAGCACCTACGACGCCGTGAAGGACGATGCCTGGCTCAGAGGAGACTTCATCTCTGTGAGCGCTCGACTATTTATTCAGTCAGACACGATCTCCCAGGGTCATTAGTCGGTTTCTTGTTGTTGAACGTCTCCTCTTCTTCAGACGGTGCAGCAGCGCGGAGCGGCCGTCATCAAGGCCAGGAAGCTCTCCAGCGCCATGTCTGCTGCCAAGGCCATCTGTGACCACATGAGGGACATCTGGTTCGGCACCAAAGAGGTCAGTGAGGACGTCCGGATACGAACGGAGCTTAAAGTGTTACAGAAGAAGGAGTTTTAGAGTCAGCAATCGTTCACTCACTCACTATTCCCTGTGTAGTGTTAATGAAATAGTGAACTACATAGGGAATGACCGAACGAAGTTTCGGACACTACGCTGATACTTTCTAAACATCATTACGTCAGTAGATGAGCCAGATATTCCTGTGACGCAATGCACCAAGCATTGCACAAACAAACTGGGCACTTGGGAGGATAAATAGCAAATTTTGCAGCTGTTTACAACCGTTAAAAGATGGAAAAAAGCTACGCTACAATTGTGTTAAAGATACTTTAATGATACATTTATAAACGAAAAGCAGCGCCAATTTGTGCCACAGCAGCCTTCTTTCTACTCTTCTTCTTCTCTGGAAAAACACGACTGCATTGCATTGTGGTATACGGGAGTACAATACAGGGTACATCGTATGTACACTCACATTTGCTGTGCATTGTGGGTGTTTTATAGTGCACTATATAGTGAATGAAATTAACCGCTAAGAATTCGAACACTATAAAATGGCGAACACACTCTATAGTGCACTATATCGGTAATAGGGAACGGTTTCGAACACAGCTAGGGCCTGATCCAGAGGCAGCAGCTATCATTAAAATGTCTAGTCTCTTTCTTCTTCGTCTTCTTCTCTTTATCACTTAGTCAGAATTTTGTCGCTCTGATTGGCGAACAACTTCAAACTGATGCACACGCTGACGTGTAGCTCTTCAGGGCGGCAGACGGTTCACACTGAATTCTGATTGCTGTCACGTTTGAATTAAAATGTTGACAACAACGCAAACAAGTCAGAAGTGAGCATCAAGACCTGCAGTGTGGACTTAACCTGAAGCACCTGGCTAAAACTACCAATAATTACCGTAATTTCTCTATTATAACACCCATTTTTTTGCTCTCAAATAATCTCTAATTTTTCGGGTATTATACACGAGTACAAGCATAATACAGCATAAAAAACACATGCAAACACAGAGCGCTGCCATCTTGTGAGCAAGGGGATGCAAAATAGCTGCGCTGTGATTGGTCAAAGACATCGGCATGTTGATAGCTGCTCTCTGATTGGTCAGTACACCACGACTGAGCATGCTCAGGCATAAATCGAGTAATAACACGTGCGTGAAGCAAAAGGTTTGAGAGAGAAAATTATGTACAGTATTCGTTGTGAAAATACTGAAATTTTATTGATTAAAACTTTGAACAAAGGTAATTTTTGAGTTGTCTGAGTAAGGTTTGAGCAAATTTTGGGTGTGCATTATATTGGAGTGCAGTGTTTTTTCAGGCAAAAATCATGGAAAGATGGCGTGCGTATTATAATCGAGGGCATGTTGCAATAGAGATATTGTGGTATTTCCTCCTTGAGCTGATATCTAACCCTTGAATGCCTGAAAACACAATTATAGCCAGAAAATTATAATTGTTTGGATTAGAAGTGTTTATTTCAATTTCTACTGAAATCCTTAAAAAAATAAAAAATTTCCATTAAATTGAACATATATGTTTTTTGTATCTCATTTGATACATCAGGTGTTTTTGGCAGCTGATAATCAATTTGAGGACATTTTTATCATTTATCTGATTGTGCTCAGATGGTTTTTTTTAGTAATTTGTTGATCATATTGATTAGATAGAGGTATCACAAAAGTATGTATCAAATTTGATACAACAGGCGTTATAGGGTTAAATAGATGCGTTGAGCAAGTGAACATTTTAATTTCATCCATAAATCTCTGTGATGCTGTCATGGTTTATACAATCAGGCTACCTGAAACGCATTAGAACGGATAGATCTAAAAAAAAAAAAAAAAACCCTCATGAAACAGTTAAAGCTTTTTTCTCCTCTTGAGGACTGAGTTGATAGAGCTCTCACCCCCTTTTTTAATTTTTACAAATATGCATCATGATTTTATAAGCAAACTTCATCCAAGTAATTAACAGTAAATCACATATAAATTAGTTTTAATTTACTGTTTACCCCAAAATTATGAAAAGGGACAAGTTCAAATGCAACAAAATAAATTCTGCCTGTTTTATTGAATAAAACGCAGAAATAATGGCGAGGATATATGATTTACCCTCATTTCTGAGCTAGGTGTCCCTCAGGACATGCTGCAGTGTTTTTGTTGTTGTTTGTTTGTTCACTCTGAAGCTGTTGTGTCTCCGCTCTTCAGGGTGAGTTCGTCTCCATGGGCGTGTATGCTGAAGGAAACTCCTACGGCATCCCAGAGGACCTCATCTACTCCTTCCCTGTTGAGATCACGGTGAGTCTGCGGGTGATGACGTTACAGGAAACAGAAATACTTCAGTAAAGCCAAAAACGAAGCACGAGGAAATACATCTGATAACTCTGACTGCAGTAGGACACGGTCTGAGGTTTCTTCATGCTGATTAGATTGGTAGTGTGGACTTCCAATTTTGAAGGACAATATGCATGACATGCCTCTATCATCAAGGTAAATTTCACCTGGATCTGGAAGTGTGGAAGGGATGCACTATAACATTATATAGCAGATAATTTCCCAAAAATCTGATTATCCATGTTAGCACATAAGATTTTGCTGATATGCTGGTCCTGTGTGTTGGACAAATATATGTCTTATATTGGCAGAAGGTACAGGTGCATGTTGTTTTTCTTGCTTCACATCTTTTCCCAACACAAAAAGACCGTCACCATGAGACGAACGGGTCAGTTTCAGGAGAGGAGAGGCTTTGTGTTCCTGACAAAAAGTATTTTATTGGCAATAATTATTTATTTATTTTTGTAATTTATTTTGAATATGAAGTTAAGTAAAACATCAACAATATATTCAAAAAGGAGTGCAAGGAAGTAATAAACGTATTAATTCTCACCCCTTTTCCAGCCGGTTTGTTACCAACCAATGCAGATGTTATGCACACACTACACAGGCTCACACACACATACTTATACACAGCTGGTTCCCTGCACACTAATGTCTTGCTTGGACATTGCAACAAAATATTTCCATCAACAATCCATCACATACATAAAGATAATTACATTTTTTTTTAATATATTCACTGGAAGACAGTTATACATAATTCTCTACCATAATTATTTTATAGCAATAATCATATTATCAAACTACTTAATACTCTTTATTATAGTATGTTGTGAACACCATTTTCTTGTACATTATTTTAAACTTGTTTTTACTTGGACATTTCTTCGTGTCCTCACTTAAACTGTTTCATATGTTCACCCCAATAACTGATACACATGATTATGATGATGTAGGCATATCAGCTGTTGGCGAAAATCCAGCACTGTGCACCCTTATTTTAACACCGAAATGCCCGAAATGGATGTTTTATTGAAGTAGAGATGATCCCTGAGGGTCTTCGGCTTGTTTCTCATGTTTGTTTTAATTCAGTTTCTGTCTGAGCTCTTTTTGCCGTCATGATGTCATTTCCTGTTTGATTTTTACAGATGAGTTTGAGTTTTTTTTTTCCAACTTGTGAGACAAAATTTGGTGAAAAGAAATCTTCAAAATGTCAGAATATCAGCATTAAATCTTCCTTCTGTTGTGCTGCACAGAACAAGGGCTGGAACATAGTTAATGGACTCCCCATCAACGACTTCTCCCGCGCCAAGATGGACGCCACAGCGGCCGAGCTGGTGGAGGAGCGAGACACCGCCGTGGACTTCCTGTCCCAGTGACTGTCTCCCCCCTCCGGCCAACAGCAGCTCTTAGACCCCCTGAAGTCTCGCTGCTCGCGGCTCTGATGAAGCAGAAACCTTCCATCTTATAAACCGTCCCAGCCGCCATCTGTGTGTCACCTCTGTGTGGATGTGTGAGGGTGTGTGTGTGTGTGTCACAAGGCCTCTTCGGGTTTTCAGAAAATCTGCTCGATGACCACGACCAGGCTCCTCCTGAGAGAATGTCTGTTGGTAGATGAGAGCGCTCACTAGCTGTCCAGAAACTGTAACAGAACAAGTTATCACCAATAAAACACCAGAAACTGAATCGACGTCCGGCCTCTTCACTGACTCTGTGATTCTGACATTCATCACACACACCAGCTTTAATCCAGCACACAGCAGCGGTTATCGTCCAAAAGTATCACAGAAACCCAACTGGAGTTTAGAAATCTGTTCAGAGGAAATCCAGGAATGAAGAAAGTCGAGCAGTGGGTCAATTTCCTCCTGAACAAAAATATTAAAGAAAAGTTACACTGCACTGTAGTCCTAATACTACCACAGGATTAGGGCCATGTAAAAAAAAAAAAGTAAATTTAAAAAGAAAAAAGTAAAGTTACAAGAATAAAGTAGAAAAGTTACAAGAATAAAGTCATAATGTTCAGTAAAAACTCAAATTTATTAGAATAAACTCGTTATTTTAGCCTGTAGAAGCTATCAGAAGAGCAGCAGCCGCCTGTACAAAAATGAGGAATGTGGAGCATCAAGTGAAGTTATACTTTAGTAGAAGTTTCACAAATAAGGAAATACTTCTCTCGGCACATTAGCATCACATTATCATAAGTATTAGGCCCCTGAAAAGATACTGCAAGAAAATGGGGCGTTTTCTGAAGAAACCACAGGACTTGGAAGAGAAAATGTATGCTCTTCCTCTACAACTTTTCAGAATAAAGTTTTTTTTTTTTTTTTTTTATCTTAATTTAAATACATTTATGACTTTATTCTCATAACTTTATGACTTTATTCTTGTAACTCTATGAGATTATTCTCGTCACTTTTCGACTTTATTCTCATAACTTGCCTTTTTTTTTTTTTTTTTTTTTTAACGTGGCCCTTATCCTCCATCGTATAATACCACTGAGGCCCACGAAGAGATAAATACATAAAACAGATTTTTTTTCTGCAGAAAAGCTGTTTTAAAGGACTAACTGGATCATGGAATGTAAGTCACACAAATATGTAAAAATACAGAGAAATAAACATAAATACCTATACCTGACAAAGGCTTTAATTTATTTACCACCAGTCAAAAACAAGAAAAATATTTTAAGTCTTCCAAAAACTTGTTTAAAACTGAATATTATTGTTATTGGGCATTTTGAGCAAGAATGAGGAAGTACAGACTTAATTCACCTTATTATCAAATCTGAGCCGCTCACTGGGCTCCACAAGAATTAATCAAGCAGAGGATACAACCACTAAAACTGATTTTTCTGTTCAGGAATTAAAGTAAAGAAATATAATTTGATGTCATAATCAAGAAATAATCATACTGTGCTTTAGTGTTTTTTATTTCTAAAAAAATACTGTTATCCTTGAATTTTCAAATGGACTATTTTAGCATTGAGAATATTTCTGTTAAAGAGCTTCTACATACAGGAGCTGTAATCAAACCTCTCCTTAAAAAACCTAACCTCGATTCGGGAACATTGGCTAACTACAGGCCTATATCAAACCTTCCATTTACTTCAAAGATCCTGGAGAAAGTAGTGGCTAATCAGCTATGTGACTTCCTTCAAGACAACAGCCTTTTTGAGGACTTTCAGTCAGGATTTAGAGCTCATCACAGCACAGAGACTGCTCTAGTTAAAGTAACTAACGACCTACTCTCAGCTTCAGATGAGGGACTTCTCTCAGTACTTGTTTTATTAGATCTTAGTGCGGCTTTTGACACCATTGATCATGATGTTCTTATACAGAGATTAGAGGTATTACTCGGGTTTACAGGGACTGCCTTAAATTGGTTTAAGTCCTACTTATCTGATAGATACCAGTTTGTACACGTGAACAACAAGTCCTCTGTGTACACTACAGTAAGTTACGGAGTTCCTCAAGGCTCTGTGCTAGGTCCAATTCTCTTCTCCATTTATATGCTTCCCCTCGGTGATATCATGAGGAAATACTCCGTTAATTTTCATTGTTACGCTGATGATACTCAGCTGTATGTATCGATGAAGCCAGGTGAGACAAATCAGTTATCTAAACTAGACGCGTGTCTAAAGGACATTAGGACATGGATGGCCCCAAATTTTCTTCTTCTTAACTCAGACAAGACAGAGATCATTGTGCTGGGCCCTCGACACCTTAGAGAAATCTTTTCTAATGATTTAAGTGCCCTAGATGGCATTAGCCTGACGCCAAGCACAACTGTTAGAAATCTTGGGGTTCTATTCTATCAGGATCTATCCTTTAACTGTCACATAAAGCAAATTTCAAAAACAGCCTTTTTTCATCTTCGTAACATCGCTAAAATTAGGCCTATCCTGTCCCAGAGCGATGCTGAAAAGCTAGTCCATGCTTTTGTTACCTCTAGACTGGACTACTGTAATTCTCTTCTTTCAGGCTGTCCCAGTAAGTCGCTTAAGACGCTTCAGCTGGTCCAAAATGCTGCAGCACGTGTGCTGACTAGAACTAGGAGAAGAAACCACATTACTCCAGTATTAGCCTCTCTGCACTGGCTTCCCATTAAATATAGAATAGAATTCAAGATTCTTCTTCTCACCTATAAAGCTCTCAGTGGACAGGCACCAGTTTACCTCAAAGAGCTTGTAGTGCCGTACAACCCCTCTAGAACATTACGCTCCCAAAATGCTGGCCTGCTCGTGGTTCCATCAGTCTCTAGAAGTAGTCTGGGAGGTAGAGCCTTCAGTTATCAGGCTCCTCTTCTCTGGAACCATTTACCGACCACGGTTCAGGAGGCAGACACCCTCTCTACCTTTAAGGCTAGACTTAAAACATTCCTCTGTGATAAAGCTTTCAGTTAGGGACCAGCTCACAGTCCATAGTTTAGACATATAGTTAAGATGCAATAGGCTTAGACTGCCGGGGGGATCTGGCACATTGGGCTCTATCCCTCTCTCTCTCACACTCTCTCTCCATATCTGCCTCTGCCCCTTTCTGTTTGCTCCTGTACTCGTCTCTGGCTCTTGTCTTTTAGGTTGCCTGGGATCCTTGGTGGAGACTGCCTGCTGCTGTGGAGTCACGAAGCCTCAATAACTACAATTACAGACATAACACATATTTGGCCATCTCACTCCAGTTCATAATCATTATAGCTGTTAATGTTGATATTAGCATGATCTTTCTATCTATGGTTGATACATCTATAGTAACTATCTCTAGCTCCACATGGACATGAGATCCCTCTTGAAAATGAGGTGTCACATCTCAAGAGGTCTACCATTAATACATTTATACTTAACGGAGACAAATATGGTAGGGATGCACTTATGGTCTGGGCACCCATGAGTTCGTCACTACCATAAATTCTTATTTTCAGTAAGACTTTTATTGATTATACTTCTATAAATTTTTCACCACAGCCACACAGACATGAGGATCCTCCTCTAATAAATTTGTTTGCAGCAGAAACAAATTTGACGACGACAGGTCTATGATTGGTCCATTGATCTGTCACTAGCTTTAGTTCTTACTTTAGTCCACTTGTCTCCACTTACCTCCCTCCCTTTGCCCACACACCCAACACAGCATCGTGTGGATTTGCTGTTCATCATGAGACTGGGGTCCACATTCAAGATTTCCTGCTGCTTAACAGAAGGTTTTTTCTTGCCGCCATGATGGAGGGATTCATGATTGGCTATATGGATTCATGTTGGGTGTTGGATGTATATATTTGTATATATATGTATATGTGTATTTTTATATGTATATATGTATCTATGCATATATGTGTATCCATAATATGAAGAGCTTTGTGCTCTATTGTAAAGTGTCTTGAGATAACACTTGTTATGAATTGGCGCTATACAAATAAAGACTGATTGATTGATTGATACATTCTGGTGTATCAACCTTTACAGAAACAGAAACGATTTTGGAATTACCAATGCTGTTTACTTAGGGCAGCTGTGGCAGAAACCTTACATCAGGTGGTGGTCTAATACATTTGTCAAGCACTGTACATTCACTGGCCACTTTTTCCTGCTGTATGTGCATCGCACATCTCCACAGCTGCTGACTGGCTGCCATAAGCTACATACAAATAAAACATTAAGTTCTAAAACAGGCTGCACCGTGGACAGTGCATAAGCTGTCAGACCTCAGTGCAGGTCACTTGTAGGTGACAAGGGTCTTATTTTTTTGCACAGGCTGTTTATTTGGCACTGCCTCCTGTTTGCCGCTGCAACACGATAAATTTGCATCAGCGGTTGGAGGAATAAATGCTCTGAAATCTTTAGTGCTTCAACCCGATGAGCTTCAGAAAACATACAGAACACATATTTAGGAAAACTTATGGCATGACAGGTTTGTGATCAGACTGCCTTAGTGGTTCTAGTGTTAACTGGAGTAGCAGCGACCACAGTCTATAGCCGCAACTGTTGGCAGAAAGCTACATCAAAATCTTTTCTCGCGAATTTATCAGAGGGTGGTCACGGGTCTGGACAGAACTATCACTTGGTCAAGATCTGGACCGAAGTCTGCCCTTTGGTGATGCCTATGTTAGAATTTCTTAAAGGTTAAGTTCGTTTTTTTGACACCTGGACCTTATTTTTAGGATTAAATATGCTCGTAGACTCACCCAGACAATTTTGGCGGAGCTCGGAGCCGTTTTCGAGCAATTTAGATCCATCCGATGGCGTTTTTCTCTCATGCCATAGTAGCAGACGGGGCCAGAAATCGAAGCCCCTAAGTTAGACATCATCTCCTGCGAAACTCACTCCTCCTCTGTTGTGTTTGCCGTGCAATGTCCACAACAACACCACCAGTTAGCCCCCATTCATGGACGTGCAGTGGTTGCTTGTTCTCTGGCCAGCTGTTCGGCTCTTTCCCTCTGCATCCTCCTTTCAAATGGCTCCTCGTCGGTATATTCTGGCTCAAAACGATACGGGCATCCATTATACTCAAAGTCGTCGTCAGACACTTCTACATCGGATAAATATTCCGCCATATTGCACAAAAATAGCCATGTAGCCGTGTAGCCTAGCAACAACAGCGGCTCTACTCAGCTGCGCTCTTGCGGTGCATGTCTATGACGTCACCAAAAGTTACCCACCTTGTAAAGCCCCGGATGACCATAACAACAAAGTTGAGCTGACATGGTGATAACACTGGCCATTCATTTATAAAATGTAGCTGAAATGAGCGAGTTTCGCAGCAGATAATGTCTAATTTAGGGGCTTCGATTTCTGGCCCCGTCTGCTACATGGCATGAGAAAAAAACGCCGTCGGATGGATCTAAATTGCTCGAAAACGGCTCCGAGCTCCGCCAAAATTGTCTGGGTGAGTCTACGAGCGTATTTAATCCTAAAAATAAGGTCCAGGTGTCAAAAAAACGAATTTATCCTTTAATGTCTTATTTGCATGTAGCTTATGGCAGTCAGTCGGCAGCTGTCAGCAGCTCCAAATTTCTCCCCACGCTTGCCATAAACAAATGAGTTGGAGAGATTGGATCATTTTTCTGATAGGCCTAGCCTAGCCCACTTATTTGGTGTGGGCCCAGCCCACAAATACATTGCAGGCCTGGCCTGCGTCCTTGATCAAAGGGGGAGAAGGACAAGACAGCAAACCAGTGCGTGGTTAAGTCAGTTCCTTCTCAGTTTATGATCATGTTGAACAAATGACCAGAGAGAATTTGCTTTACTTCATAAACAACTTACTTAGGAAAATGCATGTGGACCATAATTGGCAATGCAACCTATCAATGACTTCCTGAGCACACACGTACTCACACGCAGTGCATATGATCAGAGTTTGATCTGATAGCAGGGTTGAAGTTTTAATATTTATTATACCATCATCCACACTTTTAATTCTTCAGAATTACCTAAAAGAAAAGAAAAGTATGATAGTATTTCTAAAAATAGCAAAACAAATGTAGAATAATCACACCAAAAAATAGAAACATATGAAGTGGCACAGGCCAGGATATCCTCTCAGACGTTGATTGGCCTTACAGGCTGTCACCTGAGCCTGCGTAGTATCCCTGTTTACTCTAGTTCAGCAATGTTTAAAGTCAAGATTAAAATATAAAACTTTTTTTTTCATCAGTAAATAAAACATTAATAAGTAGTGGGGAGAACATGCAATCCTATTCTCTCCTCGTCATCATGCTCAAAAAATGGTGCTGCATTTTTTTTTCTGGTGGATAAGGATCAGGAGTATGTACTAGTAGTGATTTCTTCATTCTTTGTTGAATATGCTTCACAAAACATGGTATACACATACAAACTAATAGGACTAAAATAAGTACACTTGCAATGGGTATCAGAATGGATTTGATCATGGTTGTTAATGGTCCAAAATGTTTAATTATCCATTTATCAAACCAGTCGATACTGAGCTGATCATTTATCTCATTAAATTCTATTTGGAAATCTTTCATTTCTTGTATGGCAAGGGTTATGTTAGTCATGTCGGATAAAATTTTGACATTAGTACAGCAACCCTTGTCTGCATAAATAAAAGCACGTAGTCCTTCTTTCTCAGCCAGCATAATATCTAGAGTTTGCCTGTTATCTGTCTTGTGACATCAGTCAGTTTCTTTTCAATGGCTAGTAGTGATTTTGTAGAGGAATTGACCTGTCCCTTTAGATTATAATAGAGATAATTAATCCACCTGCTGTGCTTTTCAATCGTTATACCAGACAAAAATGGTGAAGAGGAGAGTATGGACCATCCTGCCACATTGTTTGTCGCTTAAAATTCAGGTGGAACACCCACTGGCACCACAAAACTGTCAGTTGTAATCTCTATTTTGTTCCTAGTTATCTGATCTATGTTCTTAGTGATGACAGTGACTCTCTCTGCAAGCATGACTACAACACACTCCTCATCCTCTCCTGGTTTGCTCTTAAGTGTTGTTTTTTCTCCACATGCAAAAAAGATATCTGGTGTCCAATCCAATCTGCCAATGATCTCTGACAGTCATCCTCCTCTGCCTGATATGATGCATCGTTAGTTCCTATCCACTGAACACACTTTTTGCGGTAGCTTTGAGGCAAGTTTGCATCTCCAGAACCCACTCTGATACAGAAGAACTCAGCAGCCTTTGCTCCTGGGCCCTCCTGAACTGGGGGCTCCAGTTGCAGCTCCTTGAGTGTGTTGCAGGGTCTAGGACACTCTACTTCCCAGAGTGGGTACATGTAGGCAAAGTTCTTGCTTATCATTGACAAAACGATGTAATCCATCAAGCAAACTTTCTTGGAGACCACAGGGTAGAACTTATTGATAATTAAGAGGGTGCCCGTTTCAGCAAGAGGTATTTTCTGGACAATCTGATCTTTTAACCATAACATAAGTCTCAGATTCATCTACAGCTACACCTACAGCTTCATACTTCTGTCATGACATTTAACAGATTATACAGTCATCTGGTTTCAATCCTAAAGGGCAAACTATGTTAATCAACGTCATATTCCACCTGGATTCAAATATTTCTAGATTAGGGTTTTCTCTTGTAGGTGGCTCTAGTGGTTGTACTGCAGCGGGAAACAATGGAGCAGCAGGAGGTGTTAAGTGGTTACTTTGTCTGACTGAGAAAGGAGGGTCAGTGGTCGTAACAATTTCAGCAGGGTTATTGCAATCATATTTGGTTTCTGATTCATAGACCCCCCAGTGGATATGTAATACAACTACAATATACCGTTCAACGTGGCGATACAGTGTAAGGAAATCTCTTTATTCTTTACTAAGTGCACACTCCTTGGAGGATATTCCCATACCTGGCACATATGAAACATGGGTTCTCTTCACTGCATTGTTACAGTATGTAAATTCTATGGTGAAAGCGGTTATATTTCCTGAGTTTGTTTTGCAATGACAAATTGATTCTTTTTCTTGCTTTGTGTGATTTACCTGAACATTGTTGCGTGACCGTGAGATAAATGATCATGACACTGTTCTTCTGGTGTAATTACACTATATTGCCAAAAGTATTCGCTCACCTGCCTTGATTCACATAAGAACTAAAGTGACATCCCATTTCTAATCCATAGGGTTCAGTATGACGTCGGTCCACCCTTTGCATCTATATCAGCTTCAACTCTTCTGGGAAGGCTGTCCACAAGTTTAGGAGTGTGTTTATGGGAATTTTTGACCATTCTTCCAGAAGCACGTTTGTGAGGTCACCCACTGATGTTGGACGAGAAGGCCTGGCTCTCAGTCTCCGCTCTAATTCATCCCAAAGGTGTTTTATCGGGTTGAGGTCAGGACTCTGTGCAGGCCAGTCAAGTTCATCCACACCAGACTCTGTCATCCATGTCTTTATGGACCTTGCTTTGTGCACTGGTGCACAGTCATGTTGGAAGAGGAAGGGGCCAGCTCCAAACTGTTCTCACAAAGTTGGGAGCATGGAACTGTCTAAAATGTCTTGGTCTGCTGAAGCATTCAGAGTTCCTTTGACTGGAACTAAGGGGCCAAGCCCAGCTCCTGAAAAACAACCCCACACCATAACCCCCCTCCACCAAACTTTACACTTGGCACAGTGCAGTCCGACAAGTATCGTTCTCCTGGCAACCGCCAAACCCAGACTCGTCCATCAGATTGCCAGATGGAGAAGCACAATTCATCACTCCAGAGAACGCGTCTCCACTGCTCTAGAGTCACTAGAGTCATCACCAAGTGTATGGCTTGGATGCAGCTGCTCGGCCATGGAAACCCATTCCATGAAGCTTTCTGCGCACTGTTCTTGAGCTAACCTGAAGGCCACATGAAGTTTGGAGGTCTGTAGCGATTGACTCTGCAGAAAGTTGGCGACCTCTTTGCACTATGCGCCTCAGCATCCGCTGACCCCGCTCCATCAGTTTACGTGGCCTACCACTTCATGGCTGAGTTGCTGTCGTTCCCAAACACTTCCATGTTCTTATAATACAGCTGACAGTTGACTGTGGAATATTTAGGAGCGAGGAAATTTCACGACTGGATTTGTTGCACAGGAGGCATCCTATCACAGCTCCACGCTGGAATTCACTGAGCTCCTGAGAGCGACCCATTCTGTCACAAATGTTTGTAAAAGCAGTCTGCATGCCTAGGTGCTTGATTTTATACACCTGTGGCCATGGAAGTGATTGGAACAGCTGATTCTGATTATTTGGATGGGTGAGCGAATACTTTTGGAAATACAGTGTATATAGCTCAGCTGAACTTTCACCTCCAACTAAACCAGTTCCAAGGGTGGACACAGGACATGCAGCTCAGCCACCAGCCAGACTGATAGAGCAGATACAGTTAATGCAACCAGTAGGGCAGTTCCCCATGTATCATGTTGTGGGAGTTGATGGCATATAACAGGCATTTAGACCATGGGACAGGCCTGAGATGAAGGAAGCTGCTAGGACAGTGCCAGACCTCAGAGATGGGATTACTGGGTTTTGAGAGAATTTGGGTTTCATTGTGTAAACAGTGGAGGCCGACAGGAGAGGAATGCAGAAAGTTGTTAAGTATGATAAGTAAAGATGAAGGCTACAAATGGGATAAGCTGTTTGATGATTATAAATGGGTGGAGAAAGTTATTTTGAGACATGTACAGTGGGAGGTAGATGATCGTTACCAGGAAATGGTAAAAGCAATTATTCACTTTGCTAAAGAAACCTGGGGTAAATATTCAGGACTTCAGAGTGTTATGCAAATGACCCAGGGACCTGGGGAAAGTGCTCCTTTGTTTTTGGCTAAATTCCTCAGAGCCAATAAGCAGCAGACAGGACAGGATAAAAATCAGTTTGGTTCCAGCCCTATAGGTTCTTTTGAGGCAGCTTGTGTAACACTTGGGCTTAGCAGGTTAAATCAAGAAACTGATATTCACAGAAGCTTTTCTGCCTATGCAGCTGGAAGGATTGAAATCTGTGTGCTAAGTGAAGATTTAATTCCGTTGTTAAGCCCGCGGTCCGATGGCGACTGTCTGGATCTCACTTCTGACACCAATGGATTATTTTTTTGATAGGCCAAGCCAATATAGGTGTGAGCCTAGCTCACAAATTCGGTGTGGGCCCAGCCCACATATTCATTGCAGGCCCATCTTGGTTACAGTATAGATATAGGCCGTTTTCGAATTTGCATACTATACTAGCAGTGCGTACTGATTTGACCAAAATGTAGTATGCAGTATGCGAACAAATGTCAAAGTTGTAGTATGCAAAAAATACCCGGATGACGTACTGAATCGGGAAAATTCCACAGTATGCATCGGACCAGTCTGCTTCGCCAACTGTTACCCACAATGCAAAGCGCCTGGTCACATGATCGGAAATGAACAAGCGGAGAGCGGAGCAATGACAGCCGGAGTAGCAGAGGAATACAAATGTAATCTTTACCCTTTCAACATGTTATCTTGTGTAATAAATTGTAAAATACTCACTGTTGTAGTTTTTCCGTTACGGTTCATAATGGCAGGAAGGTGGTGTTAAGTCTGTCCTATACCTGCTAAGCTAAAAACAATGGAACAGTTGGCAGGTAATCAGTCATAGACATTGAACAACACGGTTATCTTTACATTGAAGTACCGTTTCTTGCAGGGACTGAGCAGGACACGGAGGCTCTGTGGAGGGAGTGTTTGTTAATGTTAATGGCCATTATTGAAAAAATTCTGAAGTGATTGTAAATTTTAACAAAAAGCTGTATTGTTTAAGATTTCTTTTGTTATTGTTGTGAATTTTTAGATCAGACAACCACCATCTAGTTTGATAATGATTGAAACACCTAATTAAATAAAAATAGGGGACACTGGATTGTAGTGGCAGCTTGTAATATTCTAACAGGAAAAGAACAAGAGGAACAACAGAACACTGAACAAATAGTACTAGAGAATGTGAAACCTGAACCCAAAACATTATTATACTGTTTACAAGATATGACAGAATGGTTTTAGTTACAAGGAAAATAAAAACCAATACTTATTAGTTATGAAAATCTATACATAAATAAGTGGATAAAGATTAACTGACACAGGGATGAATATCAATAAACAATATAACCTGGTAATGTGAATTTTATATATCTATATATATCGAAATATGAATTTTCTTTCTTTACAAATTAGTAGTTAGATAGTAGAAGATAACGTAACATAACATGGAAAAAACACAACTCACAACAGACAGGACCATTTAGAGCTGCTGAAGAGTTTATCTGATGACTGAAGGCAGGGTCAGACTAACACAACCCACTGACTCCCAGGCATTAAAGTTAAGCAAGCTAGCGTTGAGTGAGCTTTGTCTGTCTCTTACTCATTACAGTCGAAAGAATGTTTTATTTTTTTATGTAAATAGAGAACAGTGCACATTAATGAACACTGACATGTAAATGTGCCAGATTTTAGCCAGAGGCTAATTTTCATCTGTAGTCCCCGGCAGGTTGATGTAATGCATTTGTACAATCTTAAAATAAGTATAGCACATAAAGCAACAGTAGCAGGCAGCAATGGAGTCTATCTGCTTGTCATTGGCTCGGAAGTGGGGCAGGACATGACAAGAAAAAAAAAACTTGGACTATCACTTTAATGAATATTGTTAATCAATTTCATAATTGTATCTATCATTTCAATAAATATTTTATCAGCGTAATGAATTTATCAACTGTATATTAAATGTATTTACGGTTTTATAAACATACTAATCAGCTTATTAAATATATTGATCAGTCTGCAGCTGGTTCTTGGTGTTCAGATGTTCATCATCAGGTAATTAAAGACATGAAACATTTATTTATTTTATTTGAATTATTTCAGCCTGCTTTTGTTCAAAACAATCAGCTGTCCATACCTGACATCAGGTAGACCTGACGTCTCAGGTGTTTGAATCATCTGCAGGTTTGGACTCCAGAGGACACAGAGACACTGAGGAACCAGAAGACCATAACCCAAATGCATCCCCAAAACCAAACCCAAACCCAGGATAGAGGGGCTCAGTGAATGTGGCCTTTGTGGAGTGGAGGTGGATCAGTCCATCAGAGGAGACATCATAGAAGGACAGAGATCCAGCAGGAACGTCCACATACACCCCTACTCTACCAGAGGGTGAAGGCGACAAGGCGACGGATTTTTCTCTGTTATTGTGAAAGAGAAAGCAACCACCATCGGAGCAGAACAGACACCAGGAGTGATCAGTGCGCCCAAACTCACATTCAACACTGTCTCCTTTCCTCTTGATTCTTCTGTAACTCACTGAAACATGAACATGTCCGCTCCACTGGACCTCCCAGTAACAGCGACCGCTCAGAGCAGACCTGCACAGCAGCTGAGGATAAAGATAATCACATCTGTCTGGATGATCAGGATATGACTGAAGCTCGTCCACACATGTCACCGTCCTGTTGTCTTCAGACAGTTTGAGTCCTCTGTCCATTGTGTCTGTGTCCACCTCCAGCTCACAGGCGTCTGATGGAGAGAAGGAGAAACATCACAGCAGCAGGTCATCATCTGATCATCTACAATCATCTGACTCATCTTTCTATCTGAACAAGTTTGATTTCTGTGTATGTGGTTCCATCGTCCATGTTCAGTTTTCATAGGTGATGACCTGAGATCTGATTGGACAGCAGCTGAGTCATGTGAGGACGAAGCTTCATGTTCAATCTGTCAGATACAGCAGGATTTAAAGCAGCACCACAGAGTTTCAGAGGAACCTGAAACTGACAAAAGCAATAATAAATAAAAAAATTACTGAAAATTAACTCATGAAAATCAGACATTGCTTTTGAACTGTGGTTTAACAGAATTATTTTAAAAATCAAAATGATGAAACTGGCCTGGACAAAAATGATGGTACCCTTAACTCAATATTTTGTTTTACAACCTTTTGAGGCAAACACTGCAATCAGGTGATTTCTGTAACTCTCAATGAGACTTCTGCACCTGTCCACAGGTATTTTGGCCCACTCCTCCTGAGCAAACTGCTCCAGCTGTCTCAGGTTTGAAGGGTGTCTTCTCCAGACTGCATGTTTCAGCTCCTTCCACAAATGTTCAATAGGATTTAGATCAGGGCTCATAGAAGGACACTTCAGAATAGTCCAATGTTTTGTTCTGAGCCATTCTTGGGTGTTTTTAGCTGTGTGTTTGGGTCATTATCCTGTTGGAGGACCCATGACCTGTGACTGAGACCAAGCTTTCTGACACTGGGCAGCACATTTGGCTCCAGAATGCCTTGATAGTCTTGAGATTTCATTGTACCCTGCACAGATTCAAGACACCCTGTGCCAGATGCAGCAAAGCAGCCCCAGAACATAACTGAGCCTCCTCCATGTTTCACAGTAGGTACAGTGTTCTTTTCTTTGTATGCTTCATTTTTGCGTCTGTGAACATAGAGCTGATGTGACTTACCAAAAAGCTCCAGTTTTGTCTCATCTGTCCAAAGGACATTCTCCCAGAAGCTTTGTGGCTTGTCAATATGCATTTTGGCAAATTCCAGTCTCGCTTTTTTATGATTTGCTTTCAGCAGTGGTGTCCTCCATTAAGTCCACTTTGGCTCAAACAGTGATGGATGGTGCGATCTGATACTGATGTACCTTGACCTTGGAGTTCACCTCTAATCTCTTTGGAAGTTGTTCTGTGCTCTTTGGTTACCATTCGTATTATCCGTCTCCTCAATTTGTCATCAATTTTCCTCTTGCAGCCTCGTCCAGGGAGGTTGGCTACAGTCCCGTGGACCTTAAACTTCTGAATAATATGTGCAGCTGTAGTCACAGGAACATCAAGCTGCTTGGAGATGGTCTTATAGCCTTTACCTTTAACATGCTTGTCTATAATTTTCTTTCTAATCTCCTGAGACAACTCTCTCCTTAGCTTTCTGTGGTCCATGTTCAGTGTGGTACACACCACCATACCAAACAGCACAGTGACTACTTCTCACCCTTTAAATAGGCAGACTGACTGATTACAAGCTTGAAGACACCTGTGATGCTAATTACAGGACACACCTTAGTTTAACATGTCCCTATGGTCAAATCATTTTCAATCTTTTCTTGGGGAACCATCATTTTTGTCCAGGCCATTTTCATTATTTTGTTTTTTAAAGTGATTCTGTTTAACCACGATTCAAAAGCAATGTCTGATATTCATTAGTTAATTTTCAGTACATTTGTATATATTACTTTTGTCAGTTTCAAGTTATTTCAGTGACCATGTGGGTTTTTCTTTCTTTAACAGAAGAGTACCAACAATTTTTTCCACGTCTATGTTATATATATATATATATATATATATATATATATATATATATATATATATATATATATGATGACACATGACTGCATCCCCAGGCATGCCACCAACCACATTGTGAAATTTGCGGATGACACAACAGTGGTGGGCCTCATCAGGGACGACAACGACCTGGCTTACAGAGAGGAGGTGGAGCAGCTGGTGGGTTGGTGCAGAGACAACAGCCTGATCCTGAACGTGGACAAGGCCAAAGAAATGATTGTCGACTTCAGGAAGAACCAGCCCAGCCGCACTCCACTTCTCAATAACAAAACGGCTGTGGAGGTCGTCAGCAGCACAAAGTTCCTGGAGGTGCACATCACAGACGACCTCACCTGGTCACTGAACACAGCAGCACTGGTGAAGAGGGCACAGCAGCAGACGCAGTTCCTGCGGAGGATGAGAAAAGCCCACCTGCTCCCGCCCATCCCCACCACATTCTACAGGAGCACCGCAGAGAGCATCCTGAGCAGCTGCATCTCTGTGTGGTGTGGAGGCTGCAGCGCCTCTGACTGGAGAGATGTGAGGAGAGTAGTGAGGACAGCAGAGAGGATCATCGGGACTTCTCTCCCCTCCATCCAGGACATTGCACAGAGCCGCTGTGTCTTGGGCCAGGAAGATCTGCAGTGACTCCTTTCACCCCATCATGGACTGTTTAACCTGCTGGTCTCCGGGAAGAGGTTCTGCAGCATTCGATGTAGGACCACCAGGTTCTACAACAGCTTTGTCCCCCAAGCCATCAGACTTCTGAACTCCTAAATCTCACTGCTATATACTGAAAAAAACTGTTTTTATCTCAGATCCCATTCTTACCCTGGGCCGCGGAGCTGAGCATTTTAGCCGTATCCTAAGTTTGCACACCTGGCTCAAATTCGCATGCAGCTCCCACAGGTTATTCTTTGTGGACAATTTTAACCTGTTTTGGGAACGTGCTTCATTATTCAAACAAGACGGAATTCACCCAAACAATCAGGGTAGCCGATTGTTGTCAGCAAACATCTTGCACGAAGGTTGCTCACGTCAATCTCCATAACTTTCTGTGATCAATAACGCACATTTTGGAACAGCGCACGGGGACACATTTACCGCTGATTACAAGACTCCCTCTTCATCACTGTCAGCATCAGGAATGAACGCTAGCTCCACCTATTGGTGTACACAACCCGTTACAGCCAGTGATGCACTCCACAATCAGTCAGGCTCTAAAAATCATGTCCTCAGCTCCCCATCCTCACTTATTTCCTCTGTTTTTACTATTCCTGTGCGCATCACTAATAATAACAAGAGGCATCGCCAACTTCCTGCAGAAGTCTTCATAATCATGGCAATTTGATTGTAATTAAACCCATATCACTGAAATCTTTAAGCATCCCATCCTGTGACCCTGAGCAAATTTCACTCAACCCACAGGTTTTTAAATCAAGATCAGGCCTTGGTTTTATGCATTTAAATATTAGAAGTCTTTCAGCCCATCTTAAAATGGACAACCTAAAAATTCTTTTATCACAGACCGACCCTGATATTCTGGTGCTGACAGAAACTTGGCTTAAAAAGAGCATCCTTGATTCAGAAATCTCATTAAACAATTACAATTTATATAGGAAAGACAGAGATGGGAAAGGAGGTGGCGTCGCTGTCTATGTTAAGTCTTGTTTGTCTGTAACTGTCCTAGAGGCTATCACCATACCTCACTCTTTCGAATGCATTGTCATAAAAGTTAATTTTGCACGTAATTTTTCAATAACCGTTGTGGGTGTTTACAGACCACCATCAGCTTGTGCCAATGCACTTACTCAATTAACTGGTCTACTCTCACAGTATACTCATTCAGAAATTATCATCCTTGGGGATTTTAATCTAAACTGGTTAACAGATCATTCTAACAACTTAAAGGAGATGTGTGATAACCTCAGTCTCCAGCAATTAATTACAGATCCAACCAGACCAAACTTAAAGGTTCCTTCAAGTTCAACCCTCATTGATTTAATTTTAACCAATAGAAAAGACAATATTACAGCCTCTGGAGTTTTTCCACTTGGAATCAGTGACCACTGCCCTATAGCCTGTATCAGAAGCACAAAGCTTGAAAGATCAAACCCTAGGTTTATAATTAAAAGAAATTTTAATCAATTCAATGAACAGAATTTCCAACATGATGTAGCTAACAGTGATATACATCGCACCTCCACAATATTAGATATTGATATAGCACTGGATTACTTTGCAAATACTCTATTTACAATCATTAATAAACATGCACCTTATAAAAAATTAAGAATAAAGGACAGGTCCAGCCCCTGGTTCTCCACTGAACTATCAATGTTGTTTAGGGAACGAGACAAGGCTTGGACTCTGGCTAGATGTTCTGGTAGAGCAGATCACTGGCTTACTTTTAGACAACTCAGAAACAAATGTACATCCTCCCTGCGAAAAGCAAAAGCAAACTATCATTTGGAAATTATGATGAGAACCTCTTCAGATCCATCCAAATTCTGGAAAGCACTTAACATAAGTAAAAATAACTCCTCAAACACAATTCCTTCCTTTATAAAAGAAAATGGCCGCTTGATAGATAACACTGCAGAAATTTGCCTCGCCTTTAATAAACACTTCACTGCTGCTGGGAATCAATTTGACAGGATGTACCCAGGAACCTCTGTTAGCAGTATGCCTCTCATGCATGCTGAACCTGTAAATAATGCCAATACATTCACTTTGCAGGCCCTCTCACCTTCTGCTGTGAGGGAGGCTCTGTTAGCTATCGATCATAGGAAAGCAAAAGGAGAGGACAGTCTTGAACCATACTTTTTAAAACTCTGTGCGTCTCTCATTGCTGACCAAGTAACTCATCTGTTTAACCTCTCAATTAATTCTGGAGTGGTCCCTCTGGTCTGGAAAACAGCACATGTTGTTCCTTTATATAAAGGTGGTGATAAATATATTTGTAATAATTATCGGCCAATATCAAAACTGTCATGTCTTGCAAAAATCCTGGAGTCATTGATAAATACCCAACTCAAATCATTCCTCTTAACAAACTGTATTTTAAGCCCACACCAGTCTGGTTTCAGATCCAAACACAGTACAGTATCTGCCACTACATTGGTTGTTAATAACATTGTATCTGCCATCGACAAAGGGAAATTTTGTGCTGCTCTGTTTGTTGATCTCACCAAAGCATTTGACACCGTTGATCATACTATTCTCCTGCAGAGGCTGAGGGATTCTGGCTTTGATCACATGTCCTTACAATGGTTCCAAAGCTACTTGTCAAACAGACAACAGTGTGTGAGTTTGAGAAACGTCCAGTCACCATTCCTAACTCTGTCAAAGGGGGTCCCTCAGGGCTCAGTTTTGGGTCCTGTACTATTTACAATATATATCAATGATATTATAACATCTGTTTCATCACTCTGCCACACCCACCTTTATGCTGACGATACAGTTCTTTACTGCTTTGCTAACACTGCACAATTGGCCACTGACATATTGCAACAAGAGTTACACAAACTGGAAACTGCTCTCTTCAACCTGAAATTAATTCTGAACCCAGACAAAACTAAATGCATGCTCTTTACCCGTTCCAGAAACCCTACCAATTGCATTACACACATCACAACTCAAGAAGGTCACATTATAGAAAGGGTCACTCAGTACAAATATCTCGGTATCTGGCTAGATCAACAATTCACATTCAAACCTCATATCAGTTCACTTGTTACAAAATTAAGACAGAAACTAGGATATTTATACAGACACAGAACCAATTTCCCTAAGGCCTGTAGGAAACAAATTATTGAAGCCACTTATTTATCAGTTTTAGAATACGGAGACGTTATCTACAGGCATGCCACAGCTACCACACTCAAACCTCTAGATTCAGTTTACCATTCAGCTCTACGATTCATCACTGGCGATAAATTCTCAACTCATCACTGCACTCTGTATGACAAAGTGGGCTGGCCCTCATTATCGGTCAGACGAGACAGACATTGGTTTCTCTTCATCCATAAAGCTTTATCTGGACATCTCCCACAGTACCTCACCTCTTTGCTTAATGTATCCACCAGCCATCATCATACACGTTCTAGTGACTGGATAATGCTTGATGTCCCTAGTATAAAAACAAAATTTGGTGAAACATCTTTTGGTTTCTGTGCAGCTCACAGCTGGAACACCATACAGCAATCACTCAAACTAAGTTCAGTCATTAGCATTGGACAGTTTCAGAACATTATAAAGAACCACTTTGTACATGTTTGTAACTGTTTCTGAATCGTGTTTATCAGTTCTCAAATCCGTATGTGCTTTTTTGCTGTTGTTGTTGTTGTTGCTCCTATGTTTATTGTCTTGTAATCGCTGCTTTTTTTGTACTCTCGACGTCATTGTAAATGAGAGCTTGCTCTCAATGGCATCTCGAGATTAAATAAAGGTTGAATGAATGAATGAATGAAATATTTTTTATACCTCCCTTGCACCTTGCACAATTTCTATTCTATTTTTTATATAACTTGTACCTTATCATTTACTTTCATTCATAGTGTACTTGAAATCTGTAAACTGTAGCCTATGCAACGAAATCTCATTCTTAAACCTGCTGCATACTGAATGACAATAAAGTCTGTCTAAGTCTAAGCATATATACAGTGCTGTGAAAAAGTATTTGCCCCCTTCCTGATTTTTTATTTTTTTGTATATTTATGACACTTAAATGTTTCAGCTCATTACACAAATTTTAACATTAGACAGAAATAACCTGAGTAAATACAAAATGCAATTTTTAAATGATGATTTTATTTATTAAGGGAAAAAAGCTCTCCAAACCTACACGACCATATGTGAAAAAGTAATTGCCCCCCCCCCCCCCCCCCTTGTTAAATCATGAGTTAACTGTGATCAACCACATTTTTGTGAAAGCTGAGTTCAATTTCACTGACCACACGCAGACCTGATTACTGCCAGACCGGTTGAATTAAGAAATCACTTAAACAGAACCTGTCTGACAGTGAAGTAGGCTGCAAGATCTCAAAAAGAAACACATCATGCCACGATCCAAAGAAATTCTAGAACAAATTAGAAATTAGAAACAAAGTGATTGAAATCTATCAGCCTGGAAAGGGTTACAAAGCCGTTTCTAAGGCTTTAGGACTCCAGTGAACCATGGTCAGAGCCATTATCCACAAATGGAGAAACCTGGGAAGTGGGAGTGGTCAGCCTACCAAAATTACACCAAGAGCTCAACGACGACTCATCCAGGAGGTCAAAAAGAACCCAGAACAACATCTAAAGAACTGCAGGCCTCACCTGCCTCAGTTAAGGTCAGAGTTCATGACTCAACAATAAGAAAGAGACTGAGCAAAAATGGCATCATGGGAGAGCTCCAATGCCAAAATCACTACTGACCAAAGAGAACACAAAGGCTCTGAACTTTTTGGAAGGTGTGCGTCCCGTTACATCTGGCGTAAAAACAACACAGCATTTGATAAAAAGAACATCATAGCAACAATCAGACATGGTGGTGGTAGTGTGATGGTCTGGGGCTGCTTTGCTGCTTCAGGACCTGGATGACTTGCTGTGATTGATGGAACCATGAATTCTGCTGTCTACCAGAAAATCCTGAAGGAGAACGTTCGACCATCAGTTCGTGACCTCAAGCTCAAGCTCACTTGGGTTATGCAACAGGACAACGACCCGAAACACACTAGCAAGTCCACCTCTGAATGGCTTAAAAGAAAAGAAAATTAAGGTTTTTGAGTGGCCGAGTCAAAGTCCAGACTTAAATCCAATTGAGATGCTGTGGTGTGAACTTAAACGGGCAGTTCATGCTCGAAAACCCTCCAGTGTGGCTGAGTTAAAACAATTCTGTGCAGAAGAGTGGGCCAAAATTCCTCCACAGTGATCACCAGTTATCACAAACGCTTGATTACAGTTATTGCTGCCAAGGGTGACACAACCAGTTATTAGGTTAGGAAGGGGGCAAATACTTTTTCACAGCACTGTATATGCATATATATATTTTATATATGTATCTATCCATATATGTGTATCCATAAAATGCAGAGTTTGTCTTGCTGCTGTATTGTCTTGAGGTAACACTTGTTATGAATTGCTGCTATACAAATAAAGACTGATTGATTAACCACCTCCTTTAAAGTCATCTATCAGTCCAGGTCCAGGAGGGAGACCTCTCTAAGAGCACACTGAAAACGTCCTCTTTTTCTGATAAAGCTTATAACAAGTCCAGATCTAGGTGCTGCTGGGATCGTAGACAACTCAGAGACTGGGCTGAAGAATACAGATTTAAGGACTCTGTCCTAGTTTGTTTTATATAAAATGATGAATGGTTTGGATGTGCAGCTGATTGATTGGGTCGGTCATTTCAAAAACTCAGACATGGTCTGGTCTAACAGCTTTGACCCCTCCCGAAGCTTCAGGGCTGTTGGTCTTTCTCTTCAGAGTTTTGAGAGACACCTGATCTGCCGCGAGAAAAGTCATCTCTCCTCAAAAAAATAAAGTTCAAGGAGACTGTGAGGATGAGAAGTCTTCTCTCTGAATATCTTTTTTTCATGACTAAGTCCATCAATATATTAACTGCAAATTTGTTGCACCTTCATGTTGAAAGTGTGTCAGTGCTCAGAAGACTGATTTTCATGTCAAAATGTTTACACTTACCTGAGAGTTTCCAGTCTGCAATGTGGACTCCTCAGTCCAGCAAACAGTAGCTTCACTCCTGAATCCTGCAGGTCCAGGTCTCTCAGATCAGAGGACTGTGAGCTGAGGACTGAGGACAGAGCTCCACAGCTTTCCTCTGACAGGTTACATATGCTGGGCCTAAAAAGAGCCGCAACATGAAAATAAAACTAAATCTCTTTAATTAGACTTTGAAGAACCTCTTACTCTGTTATGGCCCTGAATATACATCATGGTGTTTAAATCCTGATTTATTCTGACCTGAGAGTCTCCAGTCTGCAGTTTGGACTCTTCAGTCCAGCACTGAGCAGCTTTACTCCTGAATCCTGCAGGTCATTGTTACTCAGGTCCAGGTCTCTCAGACCAGAGGACTGTGAGCTGAGGACTGAGGACAGAGCTCTGCAGCTTTCCTCTGACAAGTTACAGCCACTCAGACTGAAAAGATTCACAACATCAAAAATTAAAGGAAGTTCCTTAAATTAGACTTTGAAGATCATCTAACTCTGTTATTGCCCTGATTATACATCCTGGTGTTTAAGGCCTGTTTCATTCTCACCTAAGAGTCTCCAGTCTGCAGTGTGGACTCTTCAGTTCAGCACTGAGCAGCTTTACTCTAGAATCCTTCAAGTTGTTGTTACTCAGGTCCAGGTCTCTCAGATCATAGGACTGTGAGCTGAAGACTGAGGTCAGAGCTCCACAGCTTTCCTCTGACAGGTTACAGCCACTCAGCCTGAAAAAGATTTTTAGTCAGTTTGACAAACATTCTAGGAGTCGACCTAGAATAAACCTCTGCATGTCTCCTGAAGGAGAATTCTCTTTTTTCTACCTGTAACCTGTCACACCAGGTGGACTGTTTCACATATCAACTGGATAAATGGAACAGTGCACCTGGGCAAAATCCAATAGGAAGTGATTGGTGAGGTTTGGTGAACAAATGTTTTTGTCTGTCACATTCATTAAGGATCAATCAGAGCAGTGACCACCTGTTCTCAGCTCATCCCCCCTGTATTGTAGCTACTACCTCTTTGACATCAACAGGATGCTAAAAACCCTGGTCAGAACAATAATTTCTGCTTGAAGCTTTGCCAGATGGATCTGCCTGCTGACACACATGTGTAACCCAGATTAAATAACTGACTCTTCTTGTGAAGGTGCGAGTCCAGCCACAAGTTCCAGTGAAGCGGCTACAACACAGCTGATGGCAGTTACTGTGTCTTTAGAGGCCAGACGATCAGACAGCACCGACACTTACAGAACAGTTTGGGAGTGAGAAAAAAAGTTAAAAAGTGAGCAAAAGACATCTTGAATTCCTGCAACGTACCCACCTCTCATCGGAGAAGGAGGAGGACCGAGTTATCTCAGAGGTTGTCCAGGATTTGCTAGGTGAGCTCACTTTATCACGGCAAACACTGTAAATCAGGTGAAAATGTGGCAAAAATGTCTTCAGTGTATGGAGGCCCTAAGAGGACAAACATCCATCAGAGTATGTCAGAGTATAGCCACTAGAAGAAACCAGACTACACCACCAGATGGTGGGTCTGTATGTTGTTGAAATAAAAAAGAAAAACTTTTTGGCATAAACACCCCAGCTGCTAGTCTGCAATTGTGAGACAGAAGAGAGGATAATTCTGTCTGGAGCTAGATGTTGACTGGAGATTAATTCCCCTATCATTTTACTGCATATACATTCATCTCTGTTGAAAAAGGAGTGGTTAATAATTGACCAGTTGGTGATGGTATGTTGGGCCAGGTTTATAGAAGGCTTTCCATCGATCTGTTTTTTTTTTTTTTTTTTTTTTTTTTTTTTTTGGGGGGGTGGGGGGTGGGGGGGTGAAAATGAACTTCTGGAGGACTTTCATGTCCCCACCAATGTCAAAATCAAACCTACGCCCTTGCTGGCTTCATCAGTCAGAAGTCACTAAAGTTAATGAGGAGTCGGTGTTCATTTGCACGATGTTGGACACTGTTGTTTTCTCTGGCCCCCTCCCAAATCAGACCAGTGATGACATGTACAGCCGCATGTCATCATTTACCTGCTGGCTATGGAGGTGGAGTCAAGCAAACGATGTGGCTTCATAGATAACTGGCCATCTTTTTGGGGAAAGCCTGGTCTGATAGGAAGAGATGGCATCCATCCCACTTTGGGTGGTGCAGCCCTTTTATCTAAAAACATGGCCGACTCTATTGACCCTAAATCATGACCTCTCAGAGCTGAGACCAGGTCATAGAGCTGCAGTCTTCCACTTGCTTTAGGACAATTTTCCAGCCATTATTGTTATGACAGTTATGATAATAATAAATAAAATAATTATTCCATAAAGACCATGTCTGTCCCCCGACCCAAACCTCACACAACTGTTAACACAGCAACAAATAAAAGAGCTGCCAATCATAAAAATCAAATTAAAATTAAAACCTAAAAAAAGTAGAAACATCCAAATCTTTACTGGTTAATAATCTTATATCAGAAAAACACATTGATTAATTTTGTTTGACTGAAACATGGCTGTGTGAGAATGAATGACCTACAAGGTTAAGGTCAAACTCTACCATGCAAAGTCAAAGACAAATATCAACAACACCCAGAAACACCGCTGGCTTCTCTGGGCCGAGCTCATCAGAGATGGACTGAAGCAAAGTGGAAAAGTCTGCAGTGGTCTGAGCCCACATTTCAGACTGTTTTTGGACATCATAGACATGGTGTCCTCCGGGCTAAAGAGGAATAGGACCATCCAGATGTGTTTGATTTTATTCCTCCTTTATTTCAGGACCCTCTGAGACTAAGATCTCTCCTCCAGCAGAGCCCTACAGCAGAACTAATAAAACACTATAAAAAAGAGCAGGTAACAGTTTTAACTAATTTTACATTTTACACTCGGCTCATTCACTCACACTGCCAAACTTGTGTCCGTCAAATGTTCCTACATGTTAAAGTAATGGCCGTTCTCCCCTTTGAGTGTTTCTGACAGCAGCTCTTCAAAAACAGCGTCTGAAACCAGGGAGGGCGGCTCAGTGCTCAGTTAAAGATTATTCCACTAAAACTCTCTCCCCCCTTCAGTCCTGATCCTCAGTATGTTCAGTCTCAGAGTTTGGAGACCTCGTGTGGCTTTAAAGATTCACTGAGGGCAGGGTAGATAGGTAAGGAGGGAGTTCACCTGTCAGTGCTTCATGCATTCACAGACTGTGCTGCTTTCAACCAGCAGCAGCAAACAGAGCCACAGAAATCACAGAGGAGACTTTAAGGGTCAGTCCCAATTGTACCCCTTAGCCCTTGGTTTTGCACGTTCACGTCTAGTGAAGGGGTTTCTCAATTCTCCTTAAGGTTAAGGGTAAGAGCTACACAGGCCTTGAAACAAAGACAGACCAGGACCTCACTTGAAAAGAAGAGGTATGAAAAATTTCCCATAATACACTGCACCTGCTGACAAGATGGCAGCCTGAAGGAAGCACATAAATATAAGTAATTATTCAATTACTAAGTAAATATTAATCATGTTTTGAATTGGTTGTATTGTATGTTTATCATGGTTGTATTTTAAATTTTCTCGTTATAACGAGCTAGCTTTCGCAGCTGTAGCTACAGCTATAGTCACATCTGCCTACGACACAGCCAGCGAGCAGCTCTGGGTGATGATGAATCGTTGAATCATTGAGAAACGCTGACATACACCAAGAGGGATCCCCGATCAGCATCCACTGTTTTTAAGTGATGTTTTTTTGTTAAATACATTAAATTATGATTTAAAGATAATTTTTCTGTAACTATTGTGCAGTGTCACCATGTATGGACAGTCAGTACACAGATTCACACCTTTCTTTTATTAACTGTCCTCAGCAGGTGAGTCCACCTAAAAGTAAACAGGACAATCTTTAGACCGGTCACTCCTCATGGACACACAGCTGGGCTCAGGAGACTCTGGTCTCTTCATCCTGATAAACAAAATCATCTTCATCACCTCTGAGGACCTAAAGCATGAGGTCAAAGTTCATTATTTCTCAGTTCTCACCTGTCCTCAGCAGGTGGGTCCACCTTAAAGTCATTAGGAAGATCTTTAGACCGGTCACTCCTCATGGACACACAGCTGGGCTCAGGAGACTCTGGTCTCTTCATCCTGATACAAACAAACATCATCTTCATCAGACACAGTGAGCTGTTTCATTAATATATGAATTTATAATGAACTGATACTGATGATGATGATGATGATGATGATGGTGGTGGTGGTGGTGGTTGAGTTCATTGGTGCAGATCTTAATCTCACCTCAGACCCTGGTCTTCTTCATTCAGAGAGGCTTTAGATGGAGGGACCCCCCCCTCTGGTTCTTCAGTCTGATCCATAGCAGAGCGCCCCCTGTTGTCTGTCAGCTGTGATGAAGGAGTCAGAGAGCAGAGCGCTAACAACAGACTGATGGTTGGAAGACATGATATTATATCTATGATCGGGTTTAATCGTGTCTTTCTGCCTGCAGAGCAGATTACTTTGCTTCACAAAGTAATACAGCTGCCACCAAAAAGGATAAATTGATGATTATTGCAGCAAATATGATGCTGTTTACTTTGGATACTTGTGAATACAGACATTGACAAAATTGTTGGTACCCTTCCGTTAAAGAAAGAAAAACCCACATGGTCACTGAAATAACTTGAAACTGACAAAAGTAACACTAAATAAAAATTTACTGAAAATTAACTAATGAAAATCAGACATTGCTTTTGAATTGTGGCTCAACAGAATCACTTAAAAAAAATGATGAAACTGGCCTGGACAAAAATGATGGTACCCCAAGAAAAGATTGAAAATGATTTGATCAGAGGGACATGTTAAACTAAGGTGTGTCCTGTAATTAGCATCACAGGTGTCTTCAAGCTTGTAATCAGTTAGTCTGCCTATTTGAAGGCTGAAAAGTAGTCACTGTGCTGTTTGGTATGGTGGTGTGTACCACACTGAACATGGACCACAGAAAGCTAAGGAGAGAGTTGTCTCAGGAGATTAGAAAGAAAATTATAGACAAGCATGTTAAAGGTAAAGGCTATAAGACCATCTCCAAGCAGCTTGATGTTCCTGTGACTACAGCTGCACATATTATTCAGAAGTTTAAGGTCCACAGGACTGTAGCCAACCTCCCTGGACGTGGCTGCAAGAGGAAAACTGATGACAAATTGAAGAGACGGATAATACAAATGGTAACCAAAGAGCCCAGAACAACTTCCAAAGAGATTAGAGGTGAACTCCAAGGTCAAGGTACATCAGTATCAGATCGCACCATCCACCACTGTTTGAGCCAAAGTGGACTTAATGGAGGACACCACTGTTGAAAGAAAATCATAAAAAAGTGAGACTGGAATTTGCCAAAATGCATATTGACAAGCCACAAAGCTTCTGGGAGAATGTCCTTTGGACAGATGAGACAAAACTGGAGCTTTTTGGTAAGTCACATCAACTCTATGTTCACAGACGCAAAAATGAAGCATACAAAGAAAAGAGCACTGTACCTACTGTGAAACATGGAGGAGGCTCAGTTATGTTCTGGGGCTGCTTTGCTGCATCTGGCACAGGGTGTCTTGAATCTGTTCAGGGTACAATGAAATCTCAAGACTATCAAGGCATTCTGGAGCCAAATGTGCTGCCCAGTGTCAGAAAGCTTGGTCTCAGTCACAGGTCATGGGTCCTCCAACAGGATAATGACCCAAACACACAGCTAAAAACACCCAAGAATGGCTCAGAACAAAACATTGGACTATTCTGAAGTGGGCTTCTATGAGCCCTGAGCTAAATCCTATTGAACATTTGTGGAAGGAGCTGAAACATGCAGTCTGGAGAAGACACCCTTCAGATCTGAGACAGCTGGAGCAGTTTGCTCATGAGGAGTGGGACAAAATACCTGTGGACAGGTGCAGAAGTCTCATTGAGAGTTACAGAAATTGCCTGATTGCAGTGTTTGCCTCAAAAGGTTGTGCAACAAAACATTGAGTTCAGGGTACCATCATTTTTGTCCAGGCCAGTTTCATCATTTTGTTTTTTAAAATAATTCTGTTAAACCACAGTTCAAAAGCAATGTCTGATTTTCATTAGTTGATTTTCAGTAAATTTGTATTTATTATTACTTTTGTTTTGAACCCAGGAGAAACTTCTGTAGATGGAGAGTCAACAGGTCTGAAGTGAAAATTGAGGAATCTGCTCTGTGAACTGGAGGACCATAGAAACACACGGTACCTGTTGATTCAGGTGAATAAATCCTAAGCTCATGTTGTCAAACTGGGTGAAATAAGAGATGACTAAGAAAAACCACCTCAGGATGTTAAGGATCAGAGGAGACTATCAGCTTTTATACATTTATCTGCAGTGAGCAGCTCTCATCACGCAGAGCCTCGTTGATTTAATGGACCTTTATAATTGTACAGACCAGATTCACTGTTTAACAAACTCAAGGACAAAACAGAGGAGCTGAGTGAAAGTTCATCTTCAGAGTAAGTATTCAGCTCATACTGATTGTTTAGTTTGTAAAGACAGAGGCCACGGTTTCAATGATAAGTTTACTTCATGATAGCACACCATGTGTTCGTTCGGTTGTGGGTAAACTGACCTCATTGTCTAAATCACTGAACTTGATCAGCAGGATAATCCTTAAACATTATTTGGCATGAAGTATTATTTGTGTATTTAACTAAATTCAAGTAAGACCGTAATTTGATCCTTGTGCTGCTAGCGGAAGGACACGTAGGCTGTGCTGTGTCTCAAAATAGTGCCTGATCAAAGCGGCTTAGTAGTAGAAAATTAAGTGGATGTGAACACACTGTGTACTGTGTGATGACCCCAGGTTTTTTTTGTGGCTTGTTTTCTCCCACAATTCTTTTAATAAGGCAAAATGTTTGGCACCATGTGCAGCATTATATAGCATTAGCATCCGTCTCGAGATTTTTTGAAAGAACAGAGAACTGAGCTGTGACACTTTCTTTATAAAGGGTCATGTCATGTACCTCACACAATCCCTCTAAAAACTAAACTACCCCTTTAACAGCACAGGGACATGTGCATTTCTGAGCTGGTTAAAGACCAGGGTGTGCTGCTGCATTCAGGATCATCTGCAGAGGTTTACTTCTCATGGTTCTTTAAGGTCAACAGATTTCTGGCAGAGTTTGTGGGCATGAGTTTATTGAATCCAAGCTGGATGTTGATCTTTACGGAGCCCCTAAGGTGCCACAGAGAAAAAAAAATTTAAATCGTGCGTACGAGATAGTAAAACGTGCGCACGATATATTAAAATGTGTGCACGAAACACTTATTCGTGCGCATGATATAATAAAACGTGCGCACGAGATACTAAAACGTGCGCATGATATATTAAAAGGTGCACACGAAATACTCATTCGTGCGCACGTTTTAGGTAAAACGTGCCCTCGAAATAAAGTTATTTACCACGTTTTGACTTGTCCTTGTCCTTGTCCACTACGGCTTCCCGTAGTGACGTCAGATGTTTACAGACACACACAATGGAGAGAAGAAGTGAGCTAGTTAACTTTTACTTCCACCTCGGACATTCTTGTTGCTCTTGCCATGAGAGATGGAATAATCCTAAGTTGGAAAACTTTGCTGCGCATACTAAAAGACAACAGGCTCAGACGGCGGAAGGAGTACTCAGATTCAGTCAGTGTCCTGACCTGGGATGCACAGGGGGACTTGTTTGCTGCTACAGAGGCGAAGTTGTAGCTAACTTCGGGGCTAACTCCCTCCACCTTATTCAGCGGGTGGCAGCAAGATGCGAGCTTTGCTTGAGTCTTGAAAGTTGTGCAGCTTTTATTTAAGGTACTGATAAATAGCCTAAGGGACTGTACATACCCTGCACTCCTACATTCACAGACACAGCTAACGTTGGCTGGTTACTGGGATGCTTCAACCGAGCCCCGCTGTCTTCTTCTTCTTCTTCTTGGTTTTTACCGGCAGGTGACCACAATATTATGGGGCATTACCGCCATCTACTGATGAGCCCGGCTGTCTGTTGCCGCTTGCCTGTATAATTAAATCGAGCACATGTTTTATCTTAAACATGCGCACGTTTTACTATCTCGTGCACACGATTTATTATTTTTTTTCTCCGTGGCACCTTAGGGGCTCTGTAGATCTTTGGTTGAAGGGAGAGACAGGCTGGAAGGACAAAAAAATCAGTTTTGGACAGATTGAATTAAAGATGACGTTCTATCATCCATGAGGAGATAACAGCAAGGCATGATGAAATCTGAGCAGAGACAGTCCTGTGAGGTAGGACTTGAGGGAGCAGCATTAAGCGGCCTACATACCGAACGTATCTTGGCGACCTAGGCGACCACTCTCCATATAAAGTCAATGTACAGCCACAATGGGGGGGTTAAAGGGACAGTTCAGTTTTTTTTTGAAGTGGGGTTGTATGAGCTCCATATGGCTACTGAGTACATTAGATGCAATAGAACGTTCTCTCCTCTCCCTCAGTAAACCACAGTCTGTAAGAGTCTGTTACGCAGAACCAGCCACAAACAGGAAAGTATTGTACCAAGTACAAAGGGTATTTTCTACACCTACAAGAACTCCCATCAAAAAATAATACCACAGTTTAAGAGTACGCTACCTAGAAATTTTTTTGAGTGCATAAACTTTTCGGAAAAATAAAGTTTATCAGGAACTAACCGACTCACGTCACGTATTCCTTCCAGCGCTGCCACGCGCAATGCTAATACACAACAGCAATGGTTGTGTGTGTGAGAGAGAAAGAGACACACACAGGTAGTCTGCAATGTTATGGTGAATAGCCTCCTCCACTCTGCTTGTTTGTCTCTGACAGATCATTGTTACTAACTTTGAGGGTAAACTGTCATTAGGTCCTTCAGGTTTGGGACGTTTTTTTCCAGTTTATCTTCGGGAAATTGAAGAATGTCCGTAAACTCCAAGAGTCAGAAGAACAGGAAAATCTGTTTGATTGGTGAAACAGACAGTGTGAGAGTCACCAGTATTCTCTGACTCAGACAGATCCTGGAGTCGGTCTGTAACTTATGGCCCTTTTCCATTAGCCCTACTCTACTCGGCTCGGCTTTCCCCGACTCTACCCGGCTCTACTCTACTCGCTTTGGTCTGTTTTTCCACCAGCCCGGTCCCCTACCCAGCGGGGGCGGGGTCGCCGTAAAACAGCTGGGCGACACTGCGTTCATGTCATTTTGAGCACGACACAACAACCAAAACAATGGAGGACTTGGAGGCAATAGTATACTTGCTGCTCAGTCTGTGGCTTTTTGTTACAAAGAGGAAAGCAGAAGAAGGCTGCAGGCGGCGAGAAGAAATACCCTTGAGAAGTACAGGAGAGTTTTGGAAGCTATACAACAGTTTGAAGCCGAGGACGAGAGCAATCGGGCTGCAAAGAAAAAATGTATGAGGGTAAGCTAATGGAAGCTACCGCTAGCTTGTTAGCTAGCTCGTAATGATAAAGCCCCATGTTTAACATTGTGATGGCACCAAGTTATTGCCATAAAGTAACAAAGTGTATGTACTGCAGTCCTGTTTTGGGCATCGCGCTCAAGACCCATCGGTGACAACATTCTCTGACCAATCAGTAGCCGGCAGTCGGTCGACGTCACCTTTTAGTGTCGACTCAGCTCGCTTTGAACCAGAGCAGAGTAGGTACTAAAAACTGGTTTGTTTTAGGAGGTACTGTGCCGGTGGAAACGCAACGCAAACCGGGTAGAGCCGAGTAGAGTAGAGTAGAGTAGGGCCAAGGCGGGCTGGTGGAAAAGGGCCATTAGTTCCACTCGTGGCAGCAGCAGCACTCTGGGTCCGTGGGCATTGAGTCACACTTCATACACTTGCACCACTGTGTATTTCCGACTCTTTCTTGATGTCCAGTTTCCACCTATGTTTCCTCTCTATTTCTTTCGGTCTGTTCGGTCTCCATCTGCAGCAGCTCTTCTTCTATGAACTCCGGTTCATACAGATATCCTCTTGGCTTCAAAGTGAATGGAACTTCGCTGTCATAATCATTCGTTTTAATGTCCTACGTTTTCTCTTCCTCACACCGCTAACAGTCAGAATAAAAGAATTACAATACTTGAAAAGAGTTACACGAGGCTACAACTGGCGTCTGAAGTCGCTAGCTTGTTATGTTGGTTGTTATTCCTCGCTGTGCAGAGGAATATGTGACGTTAGACGGTTAGTTCCAAATAAACTTTATTTTTCTGAAAAGTTCATGCACTCAAAAAAAATTCTAGTTGGGGTACTCTTAAACTGTGGTATTATTTTTTGATGGGAGGTCTTGTAGGCGGAGGAAATACCCTTTGTACTTGGTACAATACTTTCCTGTTTGCGGCTGGGTCTGCGTGACAGACTCACTTTAAAAATACTGAACTATCCCTTTAACCCTCCCAATGCGACAGATGTGCTCTGGGTGACCGCGTTGCTCTTCGCTTGATTGCCAAGGTTGAAAAGTTTGAACGCTTTAAGCGATATCGCGTGTGGCTGAGCGGCAACAGCCAATCAGCGTTGTGTGGGTGTGTGATGGTACCTGTGACGGACTGTTTTTATTTGGGTTCACAGAGTGACAATCCATGTCCATGTGGGAAACATTAATTAGTGAGAACATTAGTTCCGCCTAGACGGAACCGCAGAGAACTCACAGACGATGTTGCTGCAGGGCCATCAGCTGCAGTGTTTTGTGGTTGGTAGTGAGGAAAAACGATTCAGTTGGGATATTGTCAGCTAATACATCCTATTATATGATATGATATTATTGTGGTGAAACTCGAGTGACATGATGTCACTGAGCAACAGCGACGGTGACCAAAATTAGGTATGGACAGGTGACACTACTTGGGTGGGCAACGCGATTTCAGTCGCAAAGTTGCGTTTGGTGTGAATGCAGCTTTGTGACCGAGAGCTAGCTCTAGCTCATTGCACTGATTCTGAGATTAGCAGTAGTGTAGTCTGGGTAGAATCGCTTCCGTCTAAAGCCAGACTGATTTGGATCAAACAGGTTGTTATCGTGTTGAGACTTGAATGAAGATCGTAGCCTCAAGGATTCTGGATTCTCGACATGAATAGCAGAAGTGCAACCAGCCTATAATTTTGAACCTGGGCTGGGTTGAGGTTGGGCTTTATAGGCAGTGGGGTGACCCAAGCTAGCTTGAAAGTAGTGGGGAAGACCCCAGTTGCCAAACGAGGAATTGATTATGTGAATAATTGCAGGCAATAGTGTGGGCCTGAGCCAGTTAGGGCTGGCTCAGGCCTGGACCAGGTCATAGTTAAGCTGCAACAGGCTTAAGGTGTGTTTACACCAAATGCGACTTGAGCAACCTGGGCAACCACCCTCCATGCAGAGTCAATGTAGGGCTGCAATCAGACGCAACCAGATTTCACGCAATGTGACAGACACAATCTGGGCGACTTTGTCGTATCTTGGGAGACATAGGGTGGTGCCTTTGGCCCTGAGACGGTAGGGGAGAGTGGGGTAAACTGAGTCAATGGGTAAGTTGACCCATCCCCTGTTTCTGGGAAACAGTAAACAACTCTTGTCATGTGGCCCTTAATGCAGGAAGCCCTTATCATTTCTCCCTGCCTCTGGTGTAGAGGATAACTCACATGACATAAAGGGTTGGTACTTTTTAACACAAAAAACACTTTTTCGTGTGCCAAAATAAATTTTTTGCATGTCAGGTATATTGAGCTTTGTATCAAATCCAATTTATCCAGGTCTAAAATGGCGGATTATACACATATGTAATTTACCAATGAATAAAACTATGACTCGTTTGGCTAAAGATTAGCCTGAACCGCAAAGCTAGCAACACTTTTTCCACAATGTTGGCTATGGGGCAACGTGAGCCATACGTTGTGGGGTAAATTGAGCCATTGATTTCTTTTATACCATTAAAAGTTTGAAAAGTTATATTAATGTACTGAATCATAAAATACTATTTAATGTTATGTCAACCAACTGACTTGTCTGATCAAATGTTAAACATAGTAGAAAATCATGCCAAGAGTGTACAAGAGGAAAACCAACTGGGGCTCAACACCCCTTACTGAGATGGAGAAAGCAATGAAGGAAGTCATGGGTGGAAAGTCGATCAGATCTGTTGCAAAGAAGTGAAATATTGATAGGTCAAGGTATATGAAGAATAGGGATGTTCAAACTTGCTTGTTTTAGCAAGTCTGAACTTTTAAAATTTTAAAGCACACGAGTAAATCTTTTCTAGGAGGAATAATATTTTTTTTCTGCCAAGTACTGATGTTGTCTCTGTTTGTTGTTCAGAGCTTTACTGGCTCTCATTTTACTTCATATGAGTATCTAATTTTCCCAAAAAGTTGCAAAATGTGTCCATTAATGGCATTAAAAATGTGAAATTACTGATTTTTTTTCTAGGTTGTTTAAGTTAGGTTTAAGAAAATAAATAAGACTATTTATAAAGTGAACAGTCTCTTGTGAAATGACTCTCTGAACAGTAATACATTATCTTATAAAAATACTCAGATTTAAAGTTATGAAGTCACATGGTCAACTTCCCTACTGACTTGGCTTAACTTACCCCTAACCTGGGGCAAGTTGAGCCACAGGAGCACTTTATTTTGAAAGGCCACAGTTTCCAGGCTCTTCGTCACTGATGCATCCTTACAATTTCAGTTGATAGCAAACATTCTTAAAAAAACAGAATATGTTTTCTTTTTGTCTCTGTTGCATTTTTCCTTGCCTCAGTGACAACAAAAGTAAAAAGTGTCTCATCTTACCTCACTCTCCCCTACTCTTGGGGTTGCTTTGGACAAGTGACCAGGTTGCAGAACTTGGTCTCCAAAGTTACAAAAGTTGGAACTTTTCAGGCAACATTGTGTGTGGCTGTGTCACGACAGCCAATCAGCATTGAGCTGGTGTGTGACAACATCCATGACAGACAGTTTTTATTCCGGCTTACAGAGTGACGATCTATGTCCGTGTAGGAACATTAAAGGGACAGTTCAGTTTTTTTGAAGTGGGGTTGTATGAGCTCCATATGGCCACTAAGAACATTAGATGCAGTAGAAAGTTCTCTCCTCTCCCTCAGTAAGCCACAGTTAATAAAAGTCTGCAGAACTAGCCGCAAACAGGGAAGTATTGTACTCACGTCAGTGAGGGAGCAGCAGAAGGGAGGGGTGAGGAGCAGGAGAAGTCCAAAAGTCAGTCAATCCCTGAAGACTGGTCACACTTCCTGATATTAACTTCAGAGAGATCAATAAAATTAAATACATGGTAGTTCCTGTAAACAGCTCACATATTGTTGTGAACATTACCCAGCAGCAGTGGTGCAACTACCTATTTTTTGTGGGGTTCTTGTGTATAAATATTAACCATAAGACTTTGATTCAGACCTTTATTGTAAGTTACATATTATAGCTGGTGATTAGCTCAGTCAAAAACAAAAAACAATGCATAATAATAACCATATCTTCTTTTCTTTTTCTAACTATCTTCCAGGGGCCAGACAGGAAGCTTTGGGGGGCCTGACTTGGCCCCTGGGCCACCAGTTGATAATCAATGGTGTAAAGCCTTGAAAAAAGCATAATAGCTCCACTTAAAGTCATGACATCTGAACAGTTTGTACTCATGTACTACTTGTATGTAAAGGAAAGTGAAATAATTCTATTAGATCATGCTATAACTGAGGTTTAAGAATAATCTCTCAGGAAATTTTGTCTGCTTATTCTTTATTTTTTACATTGCAGTTAACATTTATTTTCTCTTTATCATTAGGTAATAAGACACAACTATTATAACATCCTCTACTTTAATTATTAGTGCAACATTTCCCCCTCTATAATTCTGCATTATCCACACAATGGTATGATGATATCTGAAAGCTGGACTATTACATCCCAGAAATGTGATTTATTTCTCAAAGGGTGCTCACTTTCAGTTTCTGCAACCACCATATATCTGGACCTAGGAACAGGTTTTAGGGTAAAGCTGGCTCTGTGATCTGTTGAATCCTGACTGGATGATGACCACTGACCTATGTACTCTCTGTCTTAGTCACTGTTAGCAGCAATAGCGTTTCTATTAAAGTAGCATCTAATCATAAAAATGTACTTTTCTGAAATTTTTCAGGGGACCAAAGGATTTTGAAAAAAAAAACAAAACACTCAAACAAAGATGTGCCAAAGAGGGTGAGTTTGTAATCAGTCATAATTGTCACATTACCACACGAGAGAGAGAGAGAGAGAGAGAGAGAGAGAGAGAGAGAGAGAGAGCGGCGAGGGGACAAAGCACCCGAAGGAGCTGGCATGAAGCATGTCTCTCCTCTGTAAAACTGTCGGGTCAATACTGTGAGGTTTATAAAAGTCTGAATGCATCAATCAGCTTCTTTCTCGCCTTGTGATTTTAACACAGAGAAGTGCATCTTCAGTAACAGTAAAAACTCGGACATTGAGCCACTCACATAATCCTCCACCGGTCCGCGTGAAACACAGCACGGTGAAAAAAGAAAAATTGAAAAGCTTTTTTTCATTCCTTTTAAATCTTTCTCCCTCTCCCTCTTCCTTTTTCTGTTTTGTGCCCCTGATTGCTTTCTTTTTTTGCCTATCCATCTTTAGCTTTCTGTAATCTGTCAACACGATTCAAAAACACTCTTACTCCAGCGCATGCTCCAGGGGGCGCCCTCTGGAGCATGCGCTATGGGGGGGTGGGGGGTGAGAAGAGTGAGGGGGTGAAGAAGAAGTGAAAGGGTGCCCTATCAGTCACCGACGTGTCTGTTCTTGATCATACTATTGACAGATGCACAAACTGCCTTCATTACAGTAAATCCAGATTTAAAATGATTTCTTCCCCATCACTTTGGCGCCCCTTCTAGCGCAGCGCCCCTATGCGCCGCATATAGTGCATACCCCCTTTTTGGCCACTGCCCAGCAGGACAGGTTTGGAAATCAGCCACTAGGAGCACTGTTGCAGACACTGCTGAGTAGTCCACCAGTAAACCAGAGTGAAGAAGACACAGTCAACTCAGCACTTTTTTTTTCTCTAGTCTGCAGAAGTAAAACTTGTTGGTTTTCTCTGTTCCTGTTTCACTGCTGACCTACAGTTCACTTCAAGAGTGTGCGTCAAGAGAAACTTGAGTTTATACATGTGTATTATCTGATACATTGTTATTATTGTCATTTTATGGTTCACGTCGTACGGTGTGTATTAATAACAGTGATTGTACAGCCTTATGAGCACTGCAGGGTCACATTTCCTATGTTATGATGGACATATCGTTTAGTGTTTCGAATGTGAACGTGTATAATTTCTAACAATGTATAAGTTTTTCTTCACATAATTATTTCAGTTATAGCAAAGTTCAAAGTTAGTTGAAGCTACTTTAAAGGACATTTTCCGTTCATTACTCATTCCTGTTTTTCATATTATCAGCTTTACCTGACCTATTGAAGAGCTGTTGTTTTAGCGCTGTTTAGTATTACTCAGTGAATTATGAGTGATGTTTATTTATATTACTGTCTTGCAGAACCACACACACAAAATTAAAGCACAGTGAACCTTTAGGGGTCTTCAGCTTTATTATTAAGCATAAGTCTTGGAGGGAAAACGGTATTGCATCCTGACCAATGTACACTCTGTGATTATAATCAAGAACAGCCAGCTTGTAATCACTGATACTCCATAACACATATATTAACATGTTCCTGACAAACAATCATGGATGACCTGCTGCTGTGGACCTGCTCCACTCCATGTGCTCTGTCCTGCATCAACCACCAACAGAAACGACATCATTTAACATAAATTTATAGTTTTAGACCAGTTAAACTCAGTTCAGGTAGATGCTGTTACATCAATCAACATCAGTTATCTTCAGTTTATGATCATTATAGATGTTAATGTTAATAATAAAATCATCTCTCTATCCATGGGTGTTATTGATTATACCTCCATAAAAACTTCCTTTATAACCATATAGACATGAGGACCCTCTTGGAATTGAAATAAGTAAATAAAACTCAATACAGTTTTTTCATAAAATGAAGAGTAGGACTTCAGCCTGCTCTTTTGTAATGTGTCTTGAGTAACACTTGTTATGATTTGGAGCTACACAAAAAAGGTTGTTTTGGGTTAGGGTTCGATAGATTGGTAGATGGATTAAATAGAATTAATTGTTTTAACTTTTTATAGGGGCTAGTTCGGTGCTCAGTTCACTCTTTTGGGCTATGATCTCAGATCAGATGATGACCATTGATGGTGAACTGCTCCATTTAAGGATCTGACCTTTGACCCAGTTTACTGCAGGTGTGAGCTGACACAGTACCGCTAACTGTGAGCTAATCCACTCCAGAGCAGCACTCTGAAACAACATAGAAGTCTGGACAGACCCCATTTTGTTATAACACTCCAGCTGATATGTGCAGAGACGAGGCCTCCAGGTGCGCTCTGGATCAAGAACATCCAGTTGAAGACATCTTCAGTCTGAACCCTCTGATCATCTCCAGATCACTAACATGCTCTCATACCTGCTGAGAAGTCCTCCCTCTGCTCCTAAATGTCCTTATAACCATAGAAAATGAAAAGTGTCACTCACCACAGACTTCAGCTCAGAGAAAAACAACTGCGCCACAGCAGCATAAAGTGAAAGTAAAAAACCTGCCCAACAGGTTGTCCCGTCACCTTGGTTATAAAAAAACCATACCCATGGAGACACGACATTTAAAGAGGAACACCTCCAGAGTTTCTGTTGCAGGGTCTGTGTCTCTGAGGGACAGTTTCTCCATATGAGGGTCTGTGTTCTTGAGTGTCCCTGTCTCCTTAGCAGGGTCAGTGTTTCTAAAGGTCTTTGTCTCTGAGGGACAGTGTCCCTGTAGGATGTAGGGCCCTATAAAATCTGTGTTATTTTTTCCAAAATTTTGTTTTAATTGTTCCCATATACCATTTTTTCTGTTTTAATATTTGGAGAATTCTTTTTTTTAGTATTTTACACGAATTTAACCCTGAGACACCGTATAAAGTAATGAAATATAATCACTCACTCTTCAGATGGTCCTCACACGTATCTTTATGTGTCCAGTCAACAGTATGTTGGCAAAATTTGCAGAACATTTAATCTCCTGACAGATAATTATCATTTGCAAACACCTCTGGGGTCCACATTCAAGATTCCCTGCTGCTTAACAGAAGGTTTTTTCTTGCCGCCATGATGGAGGGATTCATGATTGGCTTTATGGATTCATGTTGGGTGTTGGATGTATATATTTGTATATATATGTATATGTGTATTTTATATATGTATCTATGCATATATGTGTATCCATAATATGAAGAGCTTTGTGCTCTATTGTAAAGTGTCTTGAGATAACACTTGTTATGAATTGGCGCTATACAAATAAAGATTGATTGATTGATTGATTGACCTCCTGTACTTAGCCGGGAGTTTCGTAGCTTCTTTGCCAACTTGCACACCGCTCGAGGTTGCTTTAGTCGCACACAACGCGCCCCTTGACGCCCCTTGACGCCAGTGATCATTGAAAATGAATGTCAGCTGGACGCTGAGGACACTCAGATCGCTTTTGATGTTAATGCAGGGTCAGCTGGTGTCTCAGACGGCTGCTGTGACATGTTGACATCGTTAATGAGGGGAAGACGAGGGGGAGAGGAAGTGAAGCATGCATTGTCCACTGCCTTAAGTGGCCCCTTTGGGACATTTTCCCGGGAGATAAGCTCCCTTTTAGTCAGAAAAAAAAAGTTTTTACGTAAAATGTCAGCCTTTTCCGTGATATTTCATGTTTATAGTGAGCTCTGCGTTTAATTTTTTATTCTGCAATTCCGTGATCACGGATCTTATAGGACCCTAAGGATGGTCAGTGATGGTCAGAGCTGCCGGCCCCACTTGCAGGCAGCTCTGCGTGATGAGCTCCGGCGTTCTTCCACCTGGCTTCCGGACAAGCTCGGGCAAGATACCCCTCAGCCCCAAAACCAAAACACTTCATGGTGTCAGAAGTGACAAACACAGCATAATTAAAGCCGTCAGTTTTTAAAATTTAAAATGAGATTCAGGTGACTGTCAGTGTCTTTGAGGATTGTAAATATTTGCAGCCCAGCAGCACCATTTTAATTGGCGATACGACCTGCCCGTACCTGGACAAAGTTTACTCATATCATCGGTTTTTTTATAAACAGTGGTGAGTTTGATACAGTGATCTTTTTGGCCACATTCACCAGGGAATAGACTGGACTGAACGCATCCCTGAGGACGACGCCGGTATCAACCACTCTCCCCACTTTACACACCTCATCCAAGAAAATAACCACCATGCTGTTCATTCTTGATGCTGACTTAATGCTGCCAAAACCAACCACCTCCTCCGCCAACATGCTAGCTCCAGGTAAAACCTTTGCCGCGTGTCGGCAAGTTAGCTTCTTGAGCTCTGCGTGACGGCTGACAATGGGTATGGTGCTCAGTTGTCTCCTCCTTCTACCACCTACCCCCAACCAACTAACAAGACGCTAACAACTAACAAGAAAAACAAGAGTTTCTTTCACAAAAAGACACAAAAAAGAAAGAAAAAGTTAAAAAAAATCACACTCACCCTCACTCAGCACACGCACCACTCTAAGAGACAGAGAAGGACAGAGAGAGGGAGATGTCATTTAACATAAATTTATAGTTTATGGTATCAGTGACTGAAATGACCTTTGACCTTGGACTAAAGGTCGCAGACCAAACACAGTGAGGTCACATGGAGCCTGTTGTAAATAAAAGTGTTGATTTTTGGTTCAGATGTCTGTCAGATGTGTGTGTGTGATATGAGAAGCAAAAGAGGTTCCTCAACCCTGCTAAGAAGAAAACTGGAATGGAGGAGGAGACAGCAAGCTAGTTATGTACAGTTCTGTTTATTTCATGTTCCAATTAGGAATGTAACATTTACCGGTAAAATGATAAACCGCTGCTCATTGCCTGGAAAAGCCAGAACTATGTGTCTGCTCCTCGGTAAAGCAGCCGCGGTCCACACAGACGGAGGCGTGCATGCACAGTTTGCAATGTTTGGCCTCTGAGAGTGAAAGTATAAGGCTGTTGGTGCCCACACAGACACTATACTGGAGGTTTTCCCCATTCAAAATGGACAAAGTCTGAAATCTGGTCAAATTTTGGATTTTGTAAGGATGCCGAGGGTAAACTGATTGAAGACGGTCACCCTGTCTAAAACACGAAGCTGTTGCTGGCGGAAGAAAAAGACGTGAGATTAAAACTGCTGTAACTCCTCGAGTCAGTGAGCTGACTGAGCCGGAGAGAGAGAGAGAGAGAAGATACAGTGAGCCATGCCTGAGTGAATTACAGGTGGTTTATGAGTATTTTCTGTGTAAATAATGAATAAATGTTGTTAGTAAGAGCATTAGTATCATTCTGGAGAGTGTTCTTGTCGTTCTTTTGCTGTTTATTCGCCATGTTTTGCTGTATTTTGTAATTGATCGTCTTTGTCCATCATAGTTGGTGTTTTATGGATTTAATCAATAGTAATTTGGAAATATTGGAGGAGGAAATGTGGAGAAGATCTGTCAGGGAGAGGGAAGACCAGAGGAGAGTCATGAAGGGGGGCTAACTGGACAGGAACTGCCTCAGGGACTATCGTCAGTAAACAAACGCCTGGACATGGTCTGATACAACAATCTGTAACATGGACACTAATGCTGTAGGCAAACAATAATGTTTGAGTTTATGTAAAATAGGTTAAGTTTATTTTTGGTCATCTCAAAACTTTGAACATGTTCATTTACAATTGTTTAAAGTTCATATCCGTTTTTTTCTTTTCCTGTAATTTCCCATTGTTTAAGCATTCATAACATGACAAAAACAAAAACTTGCAAGAATTGTTTACTTTTATTTCTCGTGAAAAGAGGGTGAGAAAATTTACTCAAAGGACATTTTCTGACACATTTATTGACAAAAAAGACACAAAAAATAGACAGCCTGTTATAATTATAATGTTAAAGGGGTTAAATGATTTCAAGTGTGTGTAAAAATACTTTTTGAACATTTTGAGCACACTGCAACAATACAGCAATAATAATGATAACTGTGATCATTTTCAATCAATCAAACTTTATTTATAAAGCACTTTTCATGCATTAAAATTGTAGCACAAAGTGCTGTGCATTAAAATAAACAAGCAGATAAGAGTCAGGGGATACAGGATAAAATAGAAAACCCCACCCACCCTCCCAGCCCACATTTAGCACGGACAGCCACTCACAAATCAAAAATCAAATCAAATCAAAATGTATTTATAAAGCACTTTTATACATTAAAAATGTAACACAAAGTGCTATACATGTTAAAAACAGTCTCCATCCCCCCATCCCACCATCCCCCGTTCAGACTCCATCCAGCACATACACATACACACACAAACACACACACACGTATACACACACACGTACACACCCACCCCTACACGCACACACATACACACACATACACACACATGCACATCCACCACGAGACAGACACATCCCAGCCAGAGGCAATTGCAGCCGGCAGTGCAGGCGTCCCCGACTGAGGAAGTACTGGAGATATAAAAGTACATAAAAGTACATAAGCTAAGAATCATAAAACTAAATAAATCAGTAAAATTAAATAAAATACTAATAAATGGCTAAAATATCATAAAAATTAATAGAATAAAAATAAGTAAAAAGAGGGCTAAGATATATAAATAAATAAAATAAAATAAAAATATAGATAAAAATAAGACATTAGTTAAAGGTGCAGTGTGTAGAATTTGGCATTTGAGTGACATCTATCGTTCAGATTCTAGAATGAGCCCAACCGTACCCAAAACGTCACATTGCTGAGCGACGGAAGCCTGTGAAGACCAAAAGGGCTAGGAACCAAAAGCTTTAACTGTAAAATACACACAATTTAAATCCCTAGTGCAGAGTAACAACTGTCACTACATCCACCGCCGTCCTCTCTCCTCTTCTTCGCCTGCATTCCAGGTAGATTTCAGAACCAGCGGACAAATTCGCGTTTCGTTCTTTTTGTCCCTAAAATCCACCCGTAGACAACATGGCGGATCGTTATGTAGGCCTACATGAACGCGGCCCACGGTAATGCACATTTTTTGAAGCTTTTTCTAACTAAATAAAAATAAAACAAATGTTTTATGGGGATGATTGTACTCCTATTTTGACGGACTTTACATACAAATAGAAACATTAATCCTATATTCACCGTTTCTGTTCGGCAAAATGCTGCCAAATTCAGCACACTGCACCTTTAAAAGCCAGATTAAATAGGTGGGTCTTGAGCCTACTTTTAAAAATATGAAGATCCTCTGCGGCCCTCAGGTCCTCTGGCAGGCTGCTCCACAGACGGGGGCCATAGTGCTGGAAAGCTGCCTCACCGTAAGTCCGTGTTCTAACTTTGGGAATCACTAAGAGGCCAGTGCCAGAGGATCTCAGGGTCCGCCAGGGTTCATATGGTAAAAGCAATTCTGAAAGATAAGAAGGTCCAAGACCCCTAAGAAATTTAAAAACCATTACAAGAACCTTAAAATCAATTCTAAAACACACAGGGAGCCGACGCAGTGATTTTAAAACCGGTGTAATATGTGCCCGCCTTCTGGTCTTCATCAGCACACGTGCTGCTGAGTTCTGTAACAGCTGTAAACTTGAGATGTTTCTTTTTTGGAAGACCAGAAAGCAGGGCGTTACAATAGTCTATACGACTGGACATAAAAGCATGCATTAGCGTCTCTGTGTTAGCCCGGGAGAGAAAGGGGCGGACTCTAGTGATGTTCTTTAAATGATAAAATCCTGTTTTCGTCACGTTTTTAATATGTGGAATAAAGTTGAGCTCAGAGTCAAAAATGATGCCCGGATTCTTCACCTGATTGGATGGGATTGAAGACAGGGTTTGGAGTTTTGATAAAAGTTTCTCTCCCTGAGCCTTAGGATCAATAATTAAAACCTCAGTCTTGTCCTGGTTGAGCTGTAGAAAGTTTTCTGCCATCCAGGATTTAATGTCTAAAATACAATTAAAAAGGGCATCGATCGGCCCTGTGTCGTCAGGATACATGGATATGTAAAGCTGTGTATCATCAGCATAACTGTGGAACGTGACACCATGCCTCCTGATGACGTCTCCCAGTGGAAGCATGTATAAGTTAAAAAGTACGGGGCCTAAAATTGAGCCTTGGGGAACACCACATTTAATTTTATGGATCCTTGAAGAGCGTGTGTCCAAACTTACAAGAAACGTTCTATCTGTGAGATAGAACTAAACCACTGAAAGGCAGTACCAGAGAGACCTACTAGGTGTCTTAGTCTATTTAAAAGAATTGTGTGATCTACTGTATCAAAGCAGCGCTAAGATCCAGCAGCACATGGACTTTAAGCTTGTGTAAGTCCAAGTTGCACCTTAAATCATGAACAATTTTCAGTAGTGCAGTCTCTGTATTGTGGTTCATCCTAAATCCAGATTGAAATTTCTCAAGAATGGAACGGTCATTTAAAAAATCATTCAACTGAATACTGGGCCTCAAATGTCTGATTTTGGAGTGCTCTGAATCCTTCATTCTCAGGTCAAATTGTCTGAAAATTGGCACAGAGGTACCTGGGGATGTACCCTACAATACTCTATGGACTTTGTAGAATATAGTAGTTAATCACCCCATCATGTATGCAGGGTGTTGGAGCAGAGAGCAGATGTGGGGACTAAAAACAGTGTCTGACAGTATGTGTGATCAGTCAGTAAACAAGTTTTAATAATCCATCTATCGACATCCCAGTCTGTTAAATTATAAATATAAACATAAAACCATCAAACACTTCTATTGAACGAATGAACAATTACAAGTATCCCAGCTAGGTATCTTTACTTAAGGAATAAGCAAAAGAAATGGAAGGACAAACACTGCAGTCTATGTTAAGAGGTTTTTCATGTTCTGAGAACAACAGCTGAAACATAATCAGCAAACTACTCAAGAATGTTGTATGACCATGTTATTGTCCCTTAAAATAATGAAAAGAGTGACGATGGTCAAAACAAGATTTTCCAAATACAAAAGACGGAACTTAACAAACAAGAGCGTCCAACAAAGAAAAAGTTAAAACTCATTTTGAATATGACAGGTGTTATGTGAACAGGTGAGTCAAAGTGCGGGATGAGGAAAAAACAACTTTTTTTTAGGGGTGGTTTTTGGTTGATTTTGGTGACCACTGTGGTGTTAGAACATTCAGCGAGACTAAGAGGGCTTCAGTCTTCTCAATAGTCTTATCATTCGTTCTGCATCCAAATGTTCTCTTGGACCATCTTCTCCAGGCTGGGCTTAAACGTTACAGTAAATATAGTTTAGTACCTGATAGTATGTGAGGAGTCTGTGCTGGCCAGAGCTGTGGGGGTCAATGACCTTTAATAGTCTCAGCAGAGAGCTGAATCACCGTCAAATCTGATGGTGAAGAGTGTCAAAACAGTGACCTTTATCAGTCTTATTAGAGTTAAAACTGGTCTTTGAGCTGTGGGTGTGAATTTCTCAGCTGAAATCACCTTTTAATTGTCTCTGTAAAGAGCTGAAGTGGAGTATTTGAAGTGATGAATTTACAGGAGCAGTGCTGTCGCCACTGATCGGAGCGGAAATGAGAAAAATCAAGCAGCAGTGGATCTGTTAGTGACCCCCCACCAGAACTGAGCTCCTGCTTCAAAAGGGCTGGTGTGGAGCCCCTGACCCTCAGAGACACTGACCCTGCTACAGAAACTCTGGAGATGTTCCTCTTTAAATGTGACTTCATGTCTGTGGTTTTTGTGTAACCATGGTAATGTGAATTTCTGTTCGTCAGGAATTTTTACTTCCACTTCATGCTGCTGTGGCGCTGAGCTGAAGTTTACGGTGAGTGACTCTTCTCTTGATTTCTAGAATTATAAGAACATTTAGGAGCAGAGGGAGGACTTTTCCTCAGGTATAAGAGCATGTTAATGACCTGGAGATGATCAGAGGGTTCAGTCAGACTGAAGATGTTTTTAATTGGACTTTCTTGATCCAGAGCGTGCCTGGAGGCCTCGTCTTTAAACATGTCAGCTGAAGTGTTATAACAAAATGGCGCCTGTCAGACTCGTATGTTGTCTCAGAACATGGCTCTGCTCTGGAGTAGATTAGCTCACAGTTAGCAGTACTTTGTCCAGTGAACTGGATCAAAGGTCAGATCCTTAAATGGACCAGTTCACCTTCAGAGGTCATCTTCTGATCTGAAATCACAGCCAAAAAGAGTGAATCAGCACAGTTTGTTATGCAGCGCCGAGCTAGTCTCTATAGAAAGTTACCACAGTTAAGTGGAATTAATCCATCTATCAATCTATTGGTCTGTTTATCAATCAATCTTTGTGTAGCGCCAAATCATAACAAGTGATATCTCAGGACACTTTACAACAGAACAGACTGAAGCCATTTTATGCATTTAGTTTTATTTACTGATTTTATTTCCAAACCCAACATGAGTCCACCATGAGCAGCACCTACAGTGCAGCTGTAGGAGGATCACAGTAACAGGGGACAGAAAAAACCTGTTTAGCAGTTGGAGATCTTGGAGTGGAGCCAGTCTCATGTTGAACAGCCATCCACTGAAGCTTTGTTGGGGTTTGGGTGAAGGAACGGAGGTGAGCAGAAAAAAAGGGACTGAAGTAAAAACTCAAGGTAGTGAAAGAGCCATGGGCCAATCATAAATCTGCCTTTCCTCATATTTTTCCTGACTGAATATAAATTTAATCGAGTTTAGCCACTTGAGATGTGGCATCTCATTTTCAAGAGGGTCATGTCTATAAAGTTTTTAAGGTATTTATTATGGAGGTATAATCAATAACAGCCATGGATCGAGATATCATTCTAATATTAACATTAATAATATAATGACTATAAACTGGAGAGGACTGATGTTTATTTATATCGCAGCATCTAGTTGAACTGCCATTAAAATGGGTTTAACTGGTCTAAAATATGAATTTATGTTAAATGATGTTATTTCTGTTGATGGTTGATGCAGGATAGAGCACATGGAGTGGAGCAGGTCCACAGCAGCAGGTCATCCATGATTGTTAGTCAAGGCCATGCTAATATATGTGTGCTGTTAGCAGGAACTACCATGGATTTAATTTTGTTGATGTCTCTGAAGTTGATATCAGGAACTGTAATAATAATGGAATGGGGCTAAAGGAATGGCCAATATTTCTCATTATATTTTTGAAGCTTTGTGGGTCCACAGCAGCAGGTCGTCCACACCAAGGATCCCGAGCAGCCTACAAGACTAGAACCAGAAGCAAATACAGGAGCAAAGAAGAAGGGGCAAACAGATATCGAGAGAGCGACAGAGAGATATAAAGCATCAGAAAACAGAGAGGGGGGAGCTCATTGAGGGCTTTCATACTGGCACAGTTCTGGTTCTGGAAGTGGTTCAATTCTGGATTCTCAGAACCTTGGTGTTTTCTAGCTAACCGGCCGAGTTCATAATGAAAGTGGGAGGGCGGTATTTTGTGTTACTCAGGTGGAAGTAAATGACACACAAATTGTTGTGATGTACGTTGCTTTGGACACAAACGTCTGCTAAACGACACTGTAACATTGTGTCTTTGGTGACTGTAATGCATAAAAATGTTTTTTTTTTCACGTACCTACAGTGCCATCCTGTGGCACATTGATAAACTTTTACCCTTTTTCATATTTCAGACTTTTTTTTTTTTTCATTTTTACCCTTGTTTATTTAAAGCACATCACTGCCACCAGTATGCGTGCACATTCGCTGTAACATAACTGTGACGTTGACTCAGAAAAGGTCTATTTAGGCTTTAATGCACTTTAACAGCAGTATTTATGATTATTAATCTAAATAATTTTAATTATAGGCTGGGTCAGACCTGACTGCCTCAGGGGACAAGGTTAAAAAAAAGACAAATTTTAATCTGATGTTTCTGTGATCAACATATTTGGCCGTGAGGACCCCCTGCTGTGCAGAGTTCTGACCGAAGACCTTTACACCAGGGTGAGCAGGACCTACAGGATTAGTCTGATTAATTAATTAGTTAATCAGCAGGGTTGACTTGAGATGAATAAATATAATGATTTGTTGCCAAGCAAACAGTGATTGAATGATCAGCAGTGAAGGCCCACGGGTCAGGAAAGACCTGTGAGGAGGACAGGAGATCCAGATCAGATCCAGAATCATGCTGAACCTGCTGAAGCTGTGTAGGTGTGAGAGGACAGAGATGAAGACCAAAGAACTGAAAGACCACTGAGGACAAGGACATAGAGACACAAATAAAAGATCATAGAAATACAACCATAGATAGAAGATCATATCTTCAGTCCATCAGAGTTTGTTGTTAATGTTTTGCTCTTTGACTCCTTCACAGATGACAGACAGCAGGGGGCGCTCTGCTATGGATCAGACTGAAGAACCAGAGGAGGGGGTCCCTCCATCAAAAACCTCTCTGAATGAAGAAGACCAGGGTCTGAGGTGAGATGAAGATCTGCAACCAGTGAACTCAACCACCATCACTACATCATCATCATCATCGGTCCATTATAAATAAATGTATTAATGAAACAGGACTGAGTTAGAGGTCAGTTCAGTAACAGCTCACTGTGTCTGATGAAGATGATGTTTGTTTGTATCAGGATGAAGAGGCCAGAGTCTCCTGAGCCCAGCTGTGTGTCCATGAGGAGTGACCAGTCTAAAGACATTCCTCTTCGATTTAAGGAGGACCCACTTGCTGAGGACAGGTGAGGATTTAGAGAAATTATGAACTTTGACTTCCATGTTTTAGTTTCTCAGAGGTGATGAAGATGATTCTGTTTATCAGGAGGAAGAGACAAGACACTTCTGAGCCCAGCTGTGTGTCCATGAAGAGTGACCAGTCTAAAGATTTTCTAATGAACTTTAAGGAGGACCCACCTGTTGAGGACAGGTGAGGATTTAGAGAAATGATGAACTTTGACCTCCATGTTTTAGTTTCTCAGAGGTGATGAAGATGATTCTGTTCATCAGGAGGAAGAAACAAGACCCTCCTGAGCCCAGCTGTGTGTCTATGAAGAGTGACCAGTCTAAAAATTGGCTTAATACCTTTAAGGAGGGCCCACCTGTTGAGGACAGGTAAACATGTTTTACTGTTAGACTGTCTTAACCCTTTAGCTCCCGGCTCAGCTGTTTGGTAGAGCTCTATCTGAGGGTCTGTATCTCTGAGGTCGATGTGCTGAAGGTGTAGCAGCCCAATTGTTCCTGTTCACCTGAGCGTCCATCATGTTGAGAACAAACATCATCAGTCCCTTTAATTTAGAAAGAGCGAGGCATCAAAGTGTCCCTGCAATCAAGACAGGATTAACCTCAAGGGCCCATCAGTGTTGTGTCTGTGTTCATCTGACATGCTCACAGTTTGATGTTGGACGGGCTGAGGTCTCCTGTTTCTGACCCATGAATGAATCGTGAGATGTGACTGTGATTCACATAAAGTCAAACTTTACTGTTTTAATGAACGAGTCCAAACCAGACTGATGTGACATCAGGTATCACAGATCTCCTCAGATGATCGCAGAGAACATGTTCTAAAGTCTCCTCTGTGATTTCTGTTGCTTTGTTTGCTGCTGCTGGTTGAAAGCAGCACAGTCTGTTCATGTATGAAGCACTGACAGGTGAACTCCCTCCTTACCTGCTACCCTGCCCTCAGTGAATCTTTAAAGCCACACCAGGTCTCCAAAATCTGAGACTGAACATACTGAGGATCAGGACTGAAGGGGGGAGACAGCTTTAGTGGAATAATCTTTAACTGAGCAACGTCTTCAGCTGTTCAACAGTCCAAGGTCTCTGTTGATGTATTTTAGTACGTGAGCAGAATGTGTCTCCATTGTCTTGCTGAAATAAGCAGGGACGTCCCTGAAAAAGATGTTGCTCCAAAGCCTGTATATGTGTCTTTCAACATTAATGGTACCTTCACAGAAGTACAGGTTACCCATGCCATGGGCAGTAACACCACCATACCATCACAGATGCTGGTTTTTGACCTTGTAGATGTAGAGATGAACTGTGTTAACAGACAATGGTTTTCTGAAGTGTTCCTGAGCCCACGTGATGATATCCTTTACAGAATGATGACCATCAGCCGCTACACCACCACAGCCTGTGTCTCGTGTCCTGAGTATTAAAATGACGGAGAGGAGGGGATTAATGTAAACTGACATATTCCTCCTGGCACGACAACGTTTAAGTAAAGCAAAATAAATTGGTGTGATTACAATCAGCCAATCTTTATTTGGATTTTCTGATATAAGCTCATTCACCAGTAATTATTTGGATGTCAGTGATCTAATAACAGACCACATCTAATTACATGATGTTTGGTGTTTCTACATTCGAGGTTTTAATTTGAATTAGATTATATTGATTGACATCTCTTTATTAGGGTCCTCTCCCAAAGGGAAGGGACCCTATTGTTTTTGTATTGTTTCTGTCTTATTTATTATTATTCAGTCCGCGCTTTGAACCTTAATTTGACCCCCTAAACATGTTCAAAAACTCACCAAAATTGGCACACACCTCAGATTCAGTGAAAAATTTGATAAAAAATTGAAAATGAGCTCTCTAGCGCCTTCTAGGCACACTAAAACGGCCCTCACAGCCAGTAGGAATGTCTTAGATAGATCAAACCAACGTCAAAACGTTCGTCTCATCGAGACCCACAAATCATGTGCTGACACCCCCAACCTATCTCAAACAGGAAGCCGGAAATCTGTCTTTCAAAATAAAATCACACCCTATTTCTCGTCCAATAACAAAATGTATCTCCTCTGAGGCCGTTAATGGTATCAGCTTGTAATGCACAGAGATGACACACTAGGCATTGGTCAAAAGTTCTGAAGGAATTTGTTGTTTCTCAAACGGTTTCCGAATGACAAGCCCTCAATGTTGGTGAACCCCAAAGAAGCTCTGGACCACCTGTGGAAGATAAGCCTCTACAGAAAAATTAAAAAGTCCTACAGCATTAAAAATTACATGGATGGATCGAGAGATTGGGTCAAAAATGTGGCATCTGTGAGGCTGTGAGTGAGAGTGAAACTGAATGAAAATTTATCTCTTCCTAGGAGCTGTTACAATGTCCCTCACTCACTGATTGACAGCTCAGAGCAGCTGGTCATGTGACTCACTGAAGGCGAGAACATGGAGTGTGTAATACACACTCATTATAAAGACTGAGGCTCCTGACAGAGCTGCAGAAACACACCTCAGTCTAACTTAGAGCAGGTCAACGGGTCAAAAAGGGATGAAACCCTCAAAATGGAGATGCAACGGGCATCAGGGACCTGCGAAAGAGCGAGGAACTGACCAACGCTGCTTGCAGCTTTAATTTTTAAAAACATTCAACTTTACCAAAGTGCTGCACAGAAAACTCAAGAGAACAAACACTGCAAAAGTAAAAACAGAAACACAAAAAACATAAAAGAAATACAAGCGATAAAAAACACAGGGATTGGGACCAGAAAAGACATAAAAGGACAGAGATCACACAGCTCTCATGCTGAGCTAAAAGCCAAGGAATAAAAACGAGTTTTAAGACGTGACTTAAAAGTAGGGAGGGTGAGGGATGTTTTGACCTCGAGTAGCAATTCATTCCATAGTTTGGGAGTGTAGCACCCTAAAATGTAATAATTTCCTGAAAATGTAATAACGCCTGAAAATGGAATAAAATTTGCACTTAACTCAATCAAAAATGGAATAAAACCCAATAATGTAATAATTTTACCAATAATGTAATAAAATATCCTGACTGATATTGTAATAACATTTTAACCGATAATGTAATACCTTATTACATTATTGGGGATTTATTACATTTTCAGGTGGGTCTTTTTTTTTCAAAACTGATCATGTAAAACTTGACAGATAATGTAATACAGAGTTCTATGAGCAATAACCCGGTTGCGTGAAGCCATGTAAACACCAAAAAACCTTTTGAAAAAACGGAATATGCTCGTATTCCGGTTTTTAAAATCCGGAATATTACCCCTGGGTTACTCCTTTTCTAACCCGAATATTTGGTCATGTATACGCCGATCGGGATATCCCCATCAAATGGAACATTAAGTTGTGTTCTGCACATGTTCTTTTCGCAAGGAATCTTGGTCTTTTGAGTACAGGAAGCACTTGTTGTAACATGGCACAACTCCGGCTCGATTTACTATTTCTTCACATTCTCGCCTTCCATTAATGAAGAAACTGACAAAGAACAGTGCAAGTACTGGTGGTGGGTCAGTACCAGCACCAGAGCACAAACGAAGCCGACTGTTAGCTGCTCCGGGTCGTTCATTATCCACCGTGCTGCTGCTGTTGTTGTCGTTGCTATTGGATACAGGAAGAAGAAGCAGAAATGACGCGCATTGCGTCATGACGTTCTCTGTGCGTAGCTGTTTTTTTTCGGGATACCATGCATAGAGGAATAACCCTGTTTGCTCACACATGTAAACCGGGGTATCTGAATGTTTCAGAAACTGGAATATTGATCTTAACCTGAATATTGACTGCATATAAACGTAGCCAATGTTAAATCCTTTATATATATATATATATATATATATATATATATATATATATATATATATATATACATATATATAAGCAAACTTAGAGGGGGCAGACCCCCAGCAACACTGATCACCATTTGTCCTAATCTCCATAACTAACCATTAAGAAGTTCAAAGTTAATAATGCTTGAAAAATAAAATTGTTAATAAAACTTGTGGTCCGTGGTAAAATTGCTCACCTGTGAACAGTCCACGGTGATAAAAGGGTTGGGAACCCCTGTCTTAAGCTATCTAAAGAAGACGCTAAGCCTTGGCTAAAGTGTCAAGAAGTTAGCATCAAGAACTAGCATGTAGCCTCATGGTCAATAAAAAATTGTCTAAAGCCTACCATTACCCAATCGTTATCAACCTTTTTCTGGTTTGACAGAAATCTGAAGGTATTGATGCTGAGAAAGTGGTCACATAAAGGGAGAAATGTCTTTACTGGCCAGCCACCCCTGAAAGAGACCCTGATCAAGTTCTCCCATGCAGACCATCTAGTGGCCAGGATGATGTCAATTTGACATTGAAAGTGATATAATAACCATTTATGAGTGGATATATAGGCCTATATTTATGTCAAATGTCATTTAATGTGTGGGTGTTATAAATACTTGTGTATACCCTCTTCAAATGAAGTGTTACTTAAACTTGTTTTGTTGGTTTGTGGTTGTTTTCACGAGGTAGTGATTTTTTGGAAAACTGTGGAGAGAAGTGGTATGTTTAGGGAAGCAACAGTCATTCTCTTTCAAATGCAGTGTCTATAACAATGGCTACGTTTATATGCAGTCAATATACAGGTTAAGATCAATATTCCGGTTTCTGAAACATTCAGATACCCCGGTTTACATGCGTGAGCAAACAGGGTTATTCCTCTATGCATGGTATCCCGAAAAAAACAGCTACGCACGGAGAACGTCATGACGCAATGCGCGTCATTTCTGCTTCTTCTTCCTGTATCCAATAGCAACGACAACAACAGCAGCAGCACGGTGGATAATGAACGGCCCGGAGCAGCTAACAGTCGGCTTCATTTGTGCTTTGGTGCTGGTACTGACCCACCACCAGCACTTGACACTGTTCTTTGTCAGTTTCTTCATTAATGGAAGGTGAGAATGTGAAGAAATAGTAAATCGAGCCGGAGTTGTGCCATGTTACAACAAGTACTTCCTGTACTCAAAAGACCAAGATTCCTTGCGAAAAGAACATGTGCAGAACACAACTTAATGTTCCATTTGATGGGGATATCCTGATCGGCGTATACATGACCAAATATTCGGGTTGGAAAAGGAGTAACCCAGGGGTAATATTCCGGATTTTAAAAACCGGAATACGAGCATATTCCGTTTTTTCAAAAGGTTTTTTGGTGTTTACATGGCTTCACGCAACCGGGTTATTGCTCATAGAACTCTGTATTACATTATCTGTCAAGTTTTACATGATCAGTTTTGAAAAAAAAAGACCCACCTGAAAATGTAATAAATCCCCAATAATGTAATAAGGTATTACATTATCGGTTAAAATATTATTACAATATCAGTCAGGATATTTTATTACATTATCTGTGAAATTATTACATTATTGGGTTTTATTCCATTTCTGATTGAGTTAAGTGCAAATTTTATTCCATTTTCAGGCGTTATTACATTTTCAGGAAATTATTACATTATAGGGTGCTACAGGGAGCCACAGCCAAGAAAGCTTGATCACCTCGGGTTTTAAGCTGGGTTTTGGGGATGACGAGATGAAGCTGATCAGCAGACCTCCAGGACCGTGGGGGGTGTAAACATTTAAGAGGTCAGAGAGTTATCTCTGAAGCCCACATAGTTAACTGGACTCCATCTTCATAGCCAGCAGTTAAGTGACAACATGCTGTTGTACATGTCATCACTGGTCTGATTTTGGAGGGGGGTAGAGAAAACTACAGTGTTCAACATCGTAATAGCAAATGAACACATGACTCTAAATTAACTTTAAAAACTTCTGACTGATGAAACCGGGTGTCATGAGTGCCAGCATGAATGATAATCTCATTTCTTTCCAGCAGGTTCAGATCTGACTTGGGGTTACACCCAACTATACCCGCTGACTTCACTACCTTCATGTTTCTCACTATAAAGTAAACCAGTAATCACAGTTTGATCCTCAGTGGGTGTGCCGCCAAGTGGGACAAACCTGTAAGAGCTATAAATAGACTTGTGGGGTACAGAGATGTCCTTGGACTTACGACTATGTTTGCCTCGGACAGGGACCCAATTATTACCTCCTGGTTGCTTGGGAGGCACTGCTTCTCCTGGCTGGCAGACTACAGCTGAAAATGAGGGTTTAGTTTGAGAGCTGCTTCTAGATCAGTGAACCTCGCCTCCAGAGCTAAAAACATGCCCCACTCAGTACAGTTATTATATTCAGTAAAAGAGGACGAGGAGTCCTGAACATATGGCGCTCCAGGCAGAAGAGGAGTCAGAGGGAGAAGCTATAGTAGCAGCTAAATGCTAGGTTGGGCTAGGCTAAGTTAGCTGAGAGAGGAAGAAAGAAAATGAACTGAATTACAGCCTCAACGAAGAGAGAGGGTTTTAATTGAACGTAGTACGTTTGAAGGTTTTTTTTGATAAAATGACAGCTTTTACATCACAGCAAACATGGTAATAAAAAACACTCTCCTGATATCTTTGTGTAAAAATCCCACCACTTCAAAAACGAGGGCACAATTGTGTTGAATTTATCAGCTTCCCAGTTTCTCTCATCTTTTACGAAGATGTAACAGGTAAGCTTAAGATGCAGCAGCGTCCTGCTCTCCCTCTGCTGCAGGTCACACAGAGGTAAGGCGAGGCGCACGCATGACGCCCGTGAAAGTTGACAAGATGTTAAAAATAAAGAAACAATCATTTGATGAAGAAAACGCACAATTTTGGCATATAGTGCTAAAACATGCAAAAACAATAAAATTAAATAAGAGTTTAATGCAAGAGAAAAATAGAGTTTTTTGCTTTCTTGTTTTCCAAGTCCAGAGAGCCACTGGTGGGGGTGAAATAGCCACAAGCGTCTCTGGAGCCATGGGCTGCTGAGCCCCGTTCTAGTGATAGATTACCTGTAGCTAACATTAAGCCCATGTCAACAGAGCTCATGGCTAGCTTAGATATAGGCTACCAGAAAATATTGAAATTACTGAAACCATCACTCAACAAATTCAGTCAGGCAACTAACGTTAGCTATATTCCACTTTCCAAATCAGCAAGACTTCTTTTCAGCTTCCGAATGCGTTGGTCTGCGCGAGTGAACTGCACGGTATTATTTCCATGCTGTCACGGTTTTAGAGTGAATGCTTTCAGGGCTCCCTTCAGGCGCGTGCACGTGTTAGCAGTTCACAGTTAATCTCTGGTATACCTCCATGTCCCAGCAATAACAGCCCCCCCCCCCCCCCCCCGCCCAATACATTTCTCATCGGATTTGCATGATTCATGTAGGTCACCTATTTTGGTTTAAAAATGGCGAATTTCATCTAAAGGTGAGTGATTGTCATACCTGAATAAGCATTAGCAGAACAAGACTACAGACAGCATCCATCTGAGATGAACAGATAAGTGTGTCCATCGGATAAAGATAATGTCCTGACTGTTAATGCTGAGTCACTCTGATTATCTTCATGCTGAGTCATTAAACCTCCCTGTTGTTTTAATCCACAGAGTTCAGCAGGAAACATCTGGACTCCTCAGTGATGGACCCAAACAGCATGACTCAGAGCTGGACTCCATATTTATGGTGAGACCATCACACTTTAACAAACTCCATGATCTTCAGATTTGACGCTCCACCATCATCCAGTCTCTGTGCTGGTCTGTTTTAGAAGACCTCAGACTGTCAGATGATTCAGGCTGTGATCTACACATTTAATCTCCACTCTGTCATTGTTCTCCAGCTGCTGGAGAAGAACATGAACACATTTATGAAGAACGAGCTGAGCAGAATCCAGAGATCTTTAGGTCCAGATTACCCAGAATGCTTAGAGGGTCAGAGCGAGGATGTGTTGGTTGGTAAAGATGAGGAGCAGAGGAGCAGCAGAGAGGCATTTCTGAAGATCACAGTGGACTTTCTGAGGAGAATGAATGAGAACGAGCTGGCTGACCGTCTGTGGAATGGTAAGAACTTTTTCAGATTGATACAGTGGAGAGAGGAAGAGGAGGTTCACATTTTAAAATCTGCTCCACCCTGATGTTCATCACCACCGTGTTTATAACAAAACCATTTTAGTCCAATCTGAAGATCTGAGCAGCCCTCTGTGATGTCAGGACTTTGTCCAGGATCCAGACTTTAATGTCATTTCTTGGTTTTTCCTTCAGGATCTCAGGCTGCACTGTGCCGACGAAAACTCAAGTCCAACCTGAAGCAGAAGTTCCAGACCGTGTTTGAGGGGATCGCTAAGGCAGGAACCCCGACTCTGCTGAACCAGATCTACACAGAGCTCTACATCACAGAGGGAGAGGCTGGAGGGGTCAACGAGGAACATGAGGTCCGACAGATCGAGACCACATCCAGGAGACCACACAGACCAGGGAAGATCATCAGAGGAGAAGACCTCTTTAGAGGACCACCTGGAGAAGATGGACCAATCAGAACAGTGATGACGAAGGGCGTGGCTGGCATTGGTAAAACAGTCTTCACTCAGAAGTTCACCCTGGACTGGGCTGAAGACAAAGTCCCACCAGGACATACAGTTCATGTTTCCGTTCACCTTCAGAGAGCTGAATCTGCTGAAGGAGCAGAAGTTCAGCTTGGTGGAGCTTGTTCATCACTTCTTCAGTGAAACCAAAGAAGCAGGAATCTGCAGGTTTGAGGAGATCCAGGTCTTGTTCATCTTTGATGGTCTGGATGAGTGTCGGCCTCCTCTGGACTTCCACCGAACCAGAATCCTGACTGATGTCACAGAGTCCACCTCAGTGGATGTGCTGCTGACCAACCTCATCAGGGGGAACCTGCTCCCATCTGCTCACCTCTGGATAACCACACGCCCTGCAGCAGCCAATCAGATCCCTCCTGGATGTGTTGACATGGTGACAGGGGTCAGAGGGTTCACTGACCAGCAGAAGGAGGAGTACTTCAGGAAACGGTTCAGAGATGAGGAGCAGACCGACAGAATCATCTCCCACATCAAGACATCCAGAAGCCTTCACATCATGTGCCACATCCCGGTCTTCTGCTGGATCACTGCCACAGTCCTGGACCATGTGCAGAAGACCAGAGCGGCAGGAGAGCTGCCCCAGACCCTGACTGAGATGTACATCTACTTCCTGGTGGTTCAGTCCAAACTGAGGACCATCAAGTATGATAGAGCAGCAGTGATCCTCACTGGAGTCCAGAGAGCAGGAAGATGATCGGGTCTCTGGGTAAACTGGCTTTTGAGCAGCTGCAGAGAGGAAACTTGATCTTCTATGAACCAGACCTGAGAGAGTGTGGCATCGACATCAGAGCAGCCTCAGTGTACTCTGGAGTGTTCACACAGATCTTTAAAGAGGAGAGGGGACTGTACCAGGACAAGGTGTTCTGCTTCATCCATCTGAGCGTTCAGGAGTTCCTGGCTGCTCTTCATGTCCATCTGACCTTCATCGACTCTGGAGTCAATCTGATGGCAGAAGAACAGAGACCATCTAAGATCTTTCAAATCTTTTATGTCAAACCTGATCTGAAACACCTCCACCAGAGAGCTGTGGACCAGGCCTTACAGAGTCCAAATGGACACCTTGACCTGTTCCTGCGCTTCCTCCTGGGTCTTTCACTGCAGACCAATCAAAACCTTCTACGAGGTCTGATGACACAAACAGGAAGTAGCTCACAGGCCAATCAGGGAACAGTTAAGTACATAAAGTTAAAGATCAGTGAAGACATGTCTGCAGAGAAGAGCATCAATCTGTTCTACTGTCTGAATGAACTGAAGGATCGTTCTCTGGTGGAGGAGATCCAACAGGCCCTGAGATCAGGACGTCTCTCCACAGATAGACTGTCTCCTGCTCAGTGGTCTGCTCTGGTCTTCGTCTTACTGTCCTCAGAGAAAGACTTGGAAGAGTTTGACCTGAAGAAGTACTCTGCTTCAGAGGAGGCTCTTCTGAGGCTGCTGCCAGTGGTCAAAGCCTCCAGCAAAGCTCTGTAGGTGCACCTACCTGCACAGGTTACATCAGATTTCTGTATCTTTACAAGAATGATCATTAACTGCTTTGCTCTGTATGATCTTCTGATTTCTCTCTCAGGCTGAGTGGATGTGGACTATCAGAGAGGAGCTGTGAGGCTCTGTCCTCAGTCCTCAGCTCACAGTCCTCTGGTCTGAGAGACCTGGACCTGAGTAACAACGACCTGCAGGATTCTGGAGTAAAGCTGCTCAGTGCTGGACTGAAGAGTCCAAACTGCAGACTGGAAACTCTCAGGTCAGAACAAAAATGTTGACTCCTCCTCACAGTTTCCCTGAAGGTTAAAGGTCTGAGGATGGATCAGGTTCCTCTCAAAACTAAGCAGGAAAAGACCAATATGTATACTCAACAAAAAGACAAACGCACGAACTCAGAAGGTAAAGTTAAAATGACCTTTCCCTTAACATGCCCAAACATATCATTTATCTGTGTACAGATTGCTTTGCTCAAATCAAGTTCCAGAGTTTCAGTTGATTGATCCCAGTGAGTACAATCCATCCTTAAGTCTCATGCCATGTGACAGTGTAGTTGTCAGTCAGAGTGACCAGTTCATTCATTACCTCCGTCAAGGAGGTTATGTTTTTGGGAGGGTTTGTTTGTTTGTCTGTCTGTTAGTTAGTTAGCAACATTACTCAAAAAGTTATGGACAGATATTGATGAAATTTTCAGGGAATGTCCGGATTGGGATAAGGAACAAATTATTGGATTTTGGAAGCGATCCGGATCTCCATCTGGATCCAGGAATTTTTTGAAGGATTCTTTAACATTGGGAGATAGGACCATTTTCGACATTTGTGCATATAACTCCACAAATAATGGTCATGGCACTTGGGACAAAAATACAGGACAAGTTTCTAACATGCTCTACAGTATATCAAAGACTGATCCGAATAAAGGAAAAATTCCGGGTACTATGATCCAGAATATGAAAAAATAGGGGACCTTTGGAATTTTCATCATAGGAAGAGAACAAATGAAGCTATAAACACGCAACAAACACCATTACATAGCCAAGACATTGTGGAATTTGGAAGGTGCCAACGGATTTGCTGTATCTTCAAAAGCTAGGGAGCTAGATCCAGAAGAAAACCGCCATTAAAGGAAATTCGATTTTCATGAATAACTGCTAAACTAATGTTGATATCATTATGAATTCAGTTGCCAATGGTATGTTTTCATGGTCAAGGAATCTAAAAATGTAGTCAAAATAAATGTGGGACTAATATTTATGGTGCAAATGAGAAATATGGGGATCTGTGGCGCTTGGCGGAGGTCTGCACTCTCCGATTGCTTCTAGTTCACACTGTTTCGTGCGTTAATATTTTTGTTGAGTGTAGCACATGTCAGTGTTTTCCCTATAGTTTGTGACAGTGCCTCGCCACCCCCACAGCTACCTCCACCATGCCAACAGGGTCCCCAGCCAGAAATTTAAGTGCAAGTACAGAACTCATTATTTGATTTTAATTTTAATCAAAATGATATGTAGTGTCCAATATATTCCGTCAAGATATTGTATGAGCTGATTGAAAAAAATACTCCCTCAAAATGGATGCACGAACGAAACTTAAGGATGTCCGAAATGTTAAATTCCAATTTGCTGGCATGTTCCAAAAAAAGCAAGAAAAAGGTATGTTCCACCTTATTCTCCTTAATCCAAATAAAGGAAAAAAGTTATAATCTAACTCACACTCTTTATCCCCAAACGTAAAAAATACTCCTCACAAAGCTGTGAAACATTGCTTTTTTTCTCTGGGTGGAGCTCCTTGGAGAAAACAAAAAGATTAACCTATAACATGCCAAAATGTGCTCTGTAGTGCCACCTAAGTACAATACGGTGCACAAAAACAGTCGTCATGGCAACTAGGAATGTCGTAGAGAGATCAAACCAACATCGAAACGTTCATCTCATCGGGACCCAAAAATCATGCACTGACACCCCTGACCTATCTCAAACAGGAAGCTAGCAATTTGCCCTTCAAAATAAAACAACTCTAAAAATTTCATCTCCAAACAAAATGTATCTCCTCTGAGGCCCTAAATGGTATCAGCTTGAAGCCTGGACAGATGACAGAGTAGGCCATGGTGATCAAAACTTCTAAAGGAATTTGTTGTTTCTCAAACGGTTTCCAAATGACAAGCCCTCAAAGTTGGTCAAACACGAAGAAGCCCTCCCAAATGAATGGGGGATGAAAATACAGCTCTGGAAAACGTGTGGATTTTCTTTCTCTACAGAAAAAAAAAACTTGTGCCGCTTTAAAAATTACGTGGATGGATTCCTGACAAAATTTCCTATTAAAATATTGTATTTTTATAGACATTTGGTCAAAATTGTGGCATGTGTGAGGCTGTGAGTCAGAGTGAAATGGAGTGAAAATTTAACTCACTCAGAAGCTGTTACACTGATGTCACTCACTCACTGATTGACAGCTCAGAGCAGCTGGTCATGTGACTCACTGAAGGCGGGAACATGGACTGTGTAATACACACCCATTATAAAGACTGAGGCTCCCGACAGAGCTGCAGCTACACACCTCAGTCTAACTCAGTTCCAATGTGTTTATGGTAACAATGTGTTCATCATGGAATTGGGCTGTTAGCTATGGGTTCAACCCCAACCTGCAGTGGACTGCACTGTCAGGCCTCGACCTTCAGACCTGTCCCACTTGGATGTCCCACCTGAAGACGAAGCTTCTGCTGGTATAGCTCCAGCTCTTAATTTCGCAGCACGCAAACCCCCAGACCACAATAAGGTGGCTGGGGGACTGAAAAAATAAAAATGAAAAACAAAATAAACTATCCAGATTTTAACAAACAATAACACAACATTTACCTGAACTGGATGGTCTTATTCTCCAATAAACTTGAAACTAGAATAAGACCTCACACACTATAGTCAGTATTTACAAAACTGAAACGAAGGTAAATAATGAAAAAACACTTCTCAAACTAATTTATAAAAAACAACATATAGGGCAGAACATTTTATGACTTTTTTCCTTTATTTTTTTCTCTTTTTTTGGCGTGTTTTTTTTTTTTTTACTTTACAGCCCAGCTTTGTGTACAGTCTGGGTCTGTCAGACAGGTCATTTGACCTCAGTCTGTTTACAGGCAGTGGACGTGGACACTCATCTCTGTGCCTGTGTGACTGAAAAACGCGCCCTGACAGGAGAAAGGGCTGAACAAATACAGATGTCATTTTAACGTTACTTTGTCTTATTTGTTATTGTTGTTGTTAATTATTAATTATCAATTATCTGACGGTCACTAAGAGGAATTTGGCAGAGTTTCGCTGCTTCTTCAGAGTCTTCTGCTCCGTGCTGAAACCTGACACCCCATCAGGCTCCGCCTGGGCTCATTTGCATACTGACAGCTGATTGGATGATTACTGTGTGTGGGCGTATGTGCGTGTGTTTGGGCGGGGCCTGCAGCCTGTGAAGAAACAACGGAGGGACAGAGAAATGAGAAGAAACAGAAACTGTATCTTGTCCTTTATTCAGCGGATTTTTCCGCTACTGCAGTTACTTTTGTCAACTTATAATATATTACTTTTGTAGGTTTATTAAGATGTGCTTTCTCAACTTCTAAAATTTTGATTTGAGGGGGCAAAACATTTATTTGAGGGGGCGGTGCCCCCTCTTGCGCCTGCGTAGCGCCGGCCTTGTGTGTGATACTTTTAACTTGACATGGCATATATTGTGATAATTCCAACTAGATAAGGCATATATTGAGACAATTTTAACTAGATAAGGCATATGTTGTGATAATTCTAATTAGTACATTATGCGTGTGAGGATTATATGAGGCAAACATCTAAGGGAATATATAAAGCACATAATATGTAACATACCTTTTGAAATTATTAAGCATATAAGCTGAACCACTTAATCCAACATTCTTTATAAAAATATAAGTAAAAGTAAGTGAACTATGACATTGAAGATATCTAAAAATAAGCAAATGACAGTAAATATAAAAGTGAATCATATAAAACTGAATCACTGATTACAGTGTTGATTATGAAATCAAATATAACACCTGTTTAAGACCACTAATCATCAATATTATGATTCCACACGCAGAACAGGCGTTCTTTTTATCAAATAAAAAAGCTAACTCTTATTTGAGCAATTTAAGGGTCTAATGCATCGCTAGCGTTTCATTACATTCATTAAAATGCATTTCTCCTCTTCTCTGCAGTGGGCGGGGCTCTCCCCTCACTCCACTCATACACACCTGCACTCAAGAGAATGGAGGAGAGATGTGTCACCGACATTATGGTAAAAAAATATCAGGAACAAACAAATTATTAATGGATGACGGGAGGTTCCCCAAACATATGCCCCCCCCCCCCCCAGCAAAAATCTCTGCATTTTTTTAAATGAACCTTAAGTGACGAGACGGAAAGCACAGCTAGCTCTACGGCCGGCACTCACCAAAATAAGTTCTTTTCCAGCCCAAACCTGAGATATTAAATGAATGTTTTGCCCCCTCATATCAAAATTTTAAAAGTTGAGAAAGCACATTTAAATATACCTACAAAACATACCATTGGCAACTGATTCATAATGATATCAACATTAGTTCAGCAGTAATTCATGAAAATTGAATTTTCCATAAGATGACAAAAGTAATGGCAGCAGCAGGAGAATCTGCTGAAGAAGATACAGTATCAGCTTCCCCTCATTTCTCTGTCCCTCTGCTGTAAGCATCTTCACAGGCTACTCAGCTTGAGATCGATCATGATCAAAATGGGAAAAACTTGATTCTGAAATCACACGAGATTTTGGATGCAGTGTGAATTCAAAGGTTTTTTAAATCAAAAGAAGTGGAAAAAAAAACTTACATTAACCATTTCAAACTGGGTAATATTTATCTTTCCTTTTTAAAAAACAAGAAGACATTTTCATAATAAAACATTTTAAGTTCAACATTTTAATGATTTTAATGACTTGGGTTATAAACAGCTCTGAAGCTTTCAGGAGGGTCAAAGCTATTAGACCAGAACATGTCTGAGTCTCTGAAATGACCGACACAATCAATCAGCAGCACATCCAAACTCTTCATCATTTTATAAACCAAACTAGGACAGAGTCCTTAAATCTGTGGTCTTCAGCCCAGTCCCTGAGGAGCGGGGACTTGTTATAAGTTTTATCGGAAAAATAGGAGGTTGTCAGCCTGCTCTTAGGGAGGGGGTCTCTCTCCTGGACCTGATACGGTGATGTCAAACTGTGGATTTACCTGTCTATCTGTCTGTCTGTCTGCCTGTCTGTCTGCAGTCTGTCCAACTGTCTGGTCTCAGAGGAGGGTTGTGTGTCTCTGGACTCTGCTCTAAGCTGGTCCTCTCTGACAGAGCTGGATCTGAGCTACAATCATCCAGGAGAACGAGGAAAGAAGCTGCTGTCTGCTCGACGTGAGGATCCACGCTGCAGCCTGAACATCCTGAGGTACACTGACACCACAGAAGAAGAAAGAATCACATGTTGATGTTCAGCAGCCTGAAAAGTGAGATTACTGAGAGTCAGAGACGTCAGGGCTGCAGAGAGAGACCAGAGACTCAACTGAGTTTGGACAGGAAGTCAGACTGTCTCTGCAAACTCTGATTTATTTATTATTCTAAGTTTTATTCATCTTAAAGTATAAACAAAGGCACATTTAGGATTCAACAGACAGGAGAAGTTTAAAGTTTTCAACCCCTTCATCTCTGAGAGTAACCTCTCCCTCACCCTTGCTTGCCCTTCCCTTGCCCCTGCTCTTCAGCGTTATTTAAATCTACATCATACATTTAGATCTACATCGTCCACAGAATCTTTTAGGGGACATGCCCAGGTACCACTGTGCCAACTTTCAGACAGTTTGACTTCAGCATGAAGGATTCAGAGCACTCCAAAATCAGACATTTGAAACCCATTTTGACTAACTTCAGGTTTTAAAAAATTCATCAAAAATCAACCAAAAAACTATAATCTACATCGTCCCAAGAATCTTTTAGGGGACATGCCCAGGTACCACTGTGCCAACTTTCAGACAGTTTGACTTCAGCATGAAGGATTCAGAGCACTCCAAAATCAGACATTTGAAACCCATTTTGACTAACTTCAGATTTTAAAAAATTCATCAAAAATCAACCATAAAACTGTAATCTACATCGTCCACAGAATCTTTTAGGGGACATGCCCAGGTACCATTGTGCCACCTTGGAGACAGTTTGACCTCAGCATGAAGGATTCAGAGCACTCCAAAATCAGACATTATAAACCCATTTTGACTAACTTCAGGTTTTAAAAAAATTCATCAAAAATCAACCAAAAAACTATAATCTACATCGTCCACAGAATCTTTTAGGGGACATGCCCAGGTACCATTGTGCCACCTTGGAGACAGTTTGACCTCAGCATGAAGGATTCAGAGCACTCCAAAACCACTCATATGAAACCCATTTTGACTAACTTCAGGTTTTAAAAAATTCATCAAAAATCAACCATAAAACTATGATCTACATCGTCCCAAGAAGCTTTTAGGGGCCATGCCCAGGTACATCTGTACCAATTTTCAGACAGTTTGACCTCAGCATGAAGGATTCAGAGCACTCCAAAATCAGACATTTCAAACCCATTTTGACTAACTTCAGGTTTTAAAAAATTCATTCAAAATCAACCATAAAACTATGATCTACATCGTCCACAGCGTCTTGTACGGTACATGCCCAGGTACCTCTGTGCCAACTTTCAGACAGTTTGACTTCAGCATGAAGGATTCAGAGCACTCCAAAATCAGACATTTGAAACCCATTTTGACCAACTTCAGGTTTTAAAAAATTCATTAAAAATCAACCACAAGACTATGATCTACATCGTCCCAAGAATCTTTTAGGGGACATGCCCAGGTACCACTGTGCCAACTTTCAGACAGTTTGACTTCAGCATGAAGGATTCAGAGCACTCCAAAATCAGACATTTGAAACCCATTTTGACTAACTTCAGATTTTAAAAAATTCATCAAAAATCAACCATAAAACTGTAATCTACATCGTCCACAGAATCTTTTAGGGGACATGCCCAGGTACCATTGTGCCACCTTGGAGACAGTTTGACCTCAGCATGAAGGATTCAGAGCACTCCAAAATCACTCATATGAAACCCATTTTGACCAACTTCAGGTTTTAAAAAATTCATCAAAAATCAACCATAAAACTATGATCTACATCGTCCCAAGAAGCTGTTAGGGGACATGCCCAGGTACCTCTGTACCAATTTTCAGACAGTTTGACTTCAGCATGAAGGATTCAGAGCAATCCAAAATCAGACATTTCAAACCCATTTTGACTAACTTCAGATTTTAAAAAATTCATCGAAAATCAACCATAAAACTATGATCTACATCGTCCACAGAATCTTTTAGGGGACATGCCCAGGTACCATTGTGCCACCTTGGAGACAGTTTGACCTCAGCATGAAGGATTCAGAGCACTCCAAAACCACTCATATGAAACCCATTTTGACCAACTTCAGGTTTTAAAAAATTCATTAAAAATCAACCATAAAACTATGATCTACATCGTCCACAGAGTCTTGTACGGTACATGCCCAGGTACCTCTGTACCAATTTTCAGACAGTTTGACTTCAGCATGAAGGATTCAGAGCACTCCAAAATCAGACATTTGAAACCCATTTTGACTAACTTCAGATTTTAAAAAATTCATCAAAAATCAACCATAAAACTGTAATCTACATATTCCACAGAATCTTTTAGGGGACATGCCCAGGTACCATTGTGCCACCTTGGAGACAGTTTGACCTCAGCATGAAGGATTCAGAGCACTCCAAAATCACTCATATGAAACCCATTTTGACCAACTTCAGGTTTTAAAAAATTCATCAAAAATCAATCATAAAACTATGATCTACATCGTCCCAAGAAGCTTTTAGGGGACATGCCCAGGTACCTCTGTACCAATTTTCAGACAGTTTGACCAGAGCATGATAGATTCAGAGCACTCCAAAGTCAGGAATTTGAGGCCAATTTGAACTAACTTCATGTCTTCAAAAATTCATAAAAATTCAACCAAAAAACTATGATCTACATTGTGAACAGAGTATTGTAGGGTACATCCCCAGGTACCACTGTGCCAATTTTCAGACAATTTGACCAGAGCATGATAGATTCAGAGCACTCCAAAGTCAGGAATTTGAGGCCAATTTGAACTACTTCATGTCTTCAAAAATTCATAAAAATTCAACCAAAAAACTATGATCTACAGTGTCACCACAGGACGGTTGGGTACGTCCCCAGGTACCACTGTGCCAATTTTCAGACAATTTGACCAGAGCATGATAGATTCAGAGCACTCCAAAGTCAGGAATTTGAATCCAATTTGAACTACTTCATGTCTTCAAAAATTCATAAAAATTCAACCAAAAAACTATGATCTACAGTGTCACCACAGGACTGTTGGGTACATCCCCAGGTACCACTGTGCCAATTTTCAGACAATTTGAGCAGAGCATGATAGATTCAGAGCACTCCAAAGTCAGGAATTTGAGGCCAATTTGAACTAACTTCATGTCTTCAAAAATTCATAAAAATTCAACCAAAAAAATTTGATCTACATTGTCAACACAGGACTGTTTGGTACATCCCCAGGTACCACTGTGCCAATTTTCAGACAATTTGACCAGAGCATGATAGATTCAGAGCACTCCAAAGTCAGGAATTTGAGGCCAATGTGAACTAACTTCATGTCTTCAAAAATTCATAAAAATTCAACCAAAAAACTATGATCTACATTGTCACCACAGGACTGTTGGGTACATCCCCAGGTACCACTGTGCCAATTTTCAGACAATTTGACCAGAGCATGATAGATTCAGAGCACTCCAAAGTCAGGAATTTGAGGCCAATTTGAACTAACTTCATGTCTTCAAAAATTCATAAAAATTCAACCAAAAAACTATGATCTACATTGTCACGACAGGACTGTTGTGTACATCCCCAGGTACCACTGTGCCAATTTTCAGACAATTTGACCAGAGCATGATAGATTCAGAGCACTCCAAAGTCAGGAATTTGAGGCCAATTTGAACTAACTTCATGTCTTCAAAAATTCATAAAAATTCAACCAAAAAAATTTGATCTACATTGTGAACAGAGTATTGTAGGGTACATCCCCAGGTACCACTGTGCCAATTTTCAGACAATTTGACCAGAGCATGATAGATTCAGAGCACTCCAAAGTCAGGAATTTGAGGCCAATTTGAACTAACTTCATGTCTTCAAAAATTCATAAAAATTCAACCAAAAAACTATGATCTACATTGTCAGCACAGGACTGTTGGGTACATCCCCAGGTACCACTGTGCCAATTTTCAGACAATTTGACCAGAGCATGATAGATTCAGAGCACTCCAAAATCAGGAATTTGAGGCCAATGTGAACTAACTTCATGTCTTCAAAAATTCATAAAAATTCAACCAAAAAACTATGATCTACATTGTCACCACAGGACTGTTGGGTACATCCCCAGGTACCACTGTGCCAATTTTCAGACAATTTGACCAGAGCATGATAGATTCAGAGCACTCCAAAGTCAGGAATTTGAGGCCAATTTGAACTAACTTCATGTCTTCAAAAATTCATAAAAATTCAACCAAAAAACTATGATCTACATTGTGAACAGAGTATTGTAGGGTACATCCCCAGGTACCACTGTGCCAAATTTTCAGACAATTTGACCAGAGCATGATAGATTCAGAGCACTCCAAAGTCAGGAATTTGAGGCCAATTTGAACTAACTTCATGTCTTCAAAAATTCATAAAAATTCAACCAAAAAACTATGATCTACATTGTGAACAGAGTATTGTAGGGTACATCCCCAGGTACCACTGTGCCAATTTTCAGACAATTTGACCAGAGCATGATAGATTCAGAGCACTCCAAATTCAGGAATTTGAGGCCAATTTGAACTAACTTCATGTCTTCAAAAATTCATAAAAATTCAACCAAAAAACTATAATCTACATTGTCAACACAGGACTGTTTGGTACATCCCCAGGTACCACTGTGCCAATTTTCAGACAATTTGACCAGAGCATGATAGATTCAGAGCACTCCAAAGTCAGGAATTTGAGGCCAATGTGAACTAACTTCATGTCTTCAAAAATTCATAAAAATTCAACCAAAAAACTATGATCTACATTGTCACCACAGGACTGTTGTGTACATCCCCAGGTACCACTGTGCCAATTTTCAGACAATTTGACCAGAGCATGATAGATTCAGAGCACTCCAAAGTCAGGAATTTGAGGCCAATTTGAACTAACTTCATGTCTTCAAAAATTCATAAAAATTCAACCAAAAAACTATGATCTACATTGTCACCACAGGACTGTTGTGTACATCCCCAGGTACCACTGTGCCAATTTTCAGACAATTTGACCAGAGCATGATAGATTCAGAGCACTCCAAAGTCAGGAATTTGAGGCCAATTTGAACTACTTCATGTCTTCAAAAATTCATAAAAATTCAACCAAAAAACTATGATCTACATTGTCACCACAGCACTGTTGGGTACATCCCCAGGTACCACTGTGCCAATTTTCAGACAATTTGACCAGAGCATGATAGATTCAGAGCACTCCAAAGTCAGGAATTTGAGGCCAATTTGAACTAACTTCATGTCTTCAAAAATTCATAAAAATTCAACCAAAAAACTATAATCCACATTGTGAACAGAGTATTGTAGGGTACATCCCCAGGTACCACTGTGCCAATTTTCAGACAATTTGACCAGAGCATGATAGATTCAGAGCACTCCAAAGTCAGGAATTTGAGGCCAATTTGAACTAACTTCATGTCTTCAAAAATTCATAAAAATTCAACCAAAAAACTATGATCTACATTGTCACGACAGGACTGTTGTGTACATCCCCAGGTACCACTGTGCCAATTTTCAGACAATTTGACCAGAGCATGATAGATTCAGAGCACTCCAAAGTCAGGAATTTGAGGCCAATTTGAACTAACTTCATGTCTTCAAAAATTCATAAAAATTCAACCAAAAAACTTTGATCTACATTGTGAACAGAGTATTGTAGGGTACATCCCCAGGTACCACTGTGCCAATTTTCAGACAATTTGACCAGAGCATGATAGATTCAGAGCACTCCAAAGTCAGGAATTTGAGGCCAATTTGAACTACTTCATGTCTTCAAAAATTCATAAAAATTCAACCAAAAAACTATGATCTACATTGTCACCACAGGACTGTTGGGTACATCCCCAGGTACCACTGTGCCAATTTTCAGACAATTTGACCAGAGCATGATAGATTCAGAGCACTCCAAAGTCAGGAATTTGAGGCCAATTTGAACTAACTTCATGTCTTCAAAAATTCATAAAAATTCAACCAAAAAACTATGATCTACATTGTCACCACAGGACTGTTGGGTACATCCCCAGGTACCACTGTGCCAATTTTCAGACAATTTGACCAGAGCATGATAGATTCAGAGCACTCCAAAGTCAGGAATTTGAGGCCAATTTGAACTAACTTCATGTCTTCAAAAATTCATAAAAATTCAACCAAAAAACTATGATCTACATTGTGAACAGAGTATTGTAGGGTACATCCCCAGGTACCACTGTGCCAATTTTCAGACAATTTGACCAGAGCATGATAGATTCAGAGCACTCCAAAGTCAGGAATTTGAGGCCAATTTGAACTAACTTCATGTCTTCAAAAATTCATAAAAATTCAACCAAAAAAACTATGATCTACATTGTCAACAGAGTATTGTAGGGTACATCCCCAGGTACCTCTGTGCCAATTTTCAGACAATTTGACCAGAGCATGATAGATTCAGAGCACTCCAAAGTCAGGAATTTGAGGCCAATTTGAACTAACTTCATGTCTTCAAAAATTCATAAAAATTCAACCAAAAAAACTATGAATCACATTGTCACACAGAGTATTGTAGGGTACATCCCCAGGTACCACTGTGCCAATTTTCAGACAATTTGACCAGAGCATGATAGATTCAGAGCACGTCAAAGTCAGGAATTTGAGGCCAATTTTGAACTAACTTCATGTCTTCAAAAATTCATAAAAATTCAACCAAAAAACTATGATCTACAGTGTCAACAGAGTATTGTAGGGTACATCCCCAGGTACCACTGTGCCAATTTTCAGACAATTTGACCAGAGCATGATAGATTCAGAGCACTCCAAAGTCAGGAATTTGAGGCCAATTTGAACTAACTTCATGTCTTCAAAAATTCATAAAAATTCAACCAGAAAAATTTTGATCACAGTGTCACCACAGAACTGTTGGGTACATCCCCAGGTACCACTGTGCCAATTTTCAGACAATTTGACCAGAGCATGATAGATTCAGAGCACTCCAAAGTCAGGAATTTGAGGCCAATTTGAACTACTTCATGTCTTCAAAAATTCATAAAAAATTCAAACCAAAAAAACTATGATCTACAGTGTCAACAGAGTATTGTAGGGTACATCCCCAGGTACCACTGTGCCAATTTTCAGACAATTTGACCAGAGCATGGTAGATTCAGAGCACTCCAAAGTCAGGAATTTGAGGCCAATTTGAACTAACTTCATGTCTTCAAAAATTCATAAAAATTCAACCAGAAAAATTTTGATCACAGTGTCACCACAGAACTGTTGGGTACATCCCCAGGTACCACTGTGCCAATTTTCAGACAATTTGACCAGAGCATGATAGATTCAGAGCACTCCAAAGTCAGGAATTTGAGGCCAATTTGAACTAACTTCATGTCTTCAAAATTCATAAAAATTCAACCAAAAAACTATGATCTACATTGTCAACAGAGTATTGTAGGGTACATCCCCAGGTACCACTGTGCCAATTTTCAGACAATTTGACCAGAGCATGATAGATTCAGAGCACTCCAAAGTCAGGAATTTGAGGCCAATTTGAACTAACTTCATGTCTTCAAAAATTCATAAAAATTCAACCAAAAAACTATGATCTACATTGTCACCACAGGACTGTTGGGTACATCCCCAGGTACCACTGTGCCAATTTTCAGACAATTTGACCAGAGCATGATAGATTCAGAGCACTCCAAAGTCAGGAATTTGAGGCCAATTTGAACTAACTTCATGTCTTCAAAAATTCATAAAAATTCAACCAAAAAACTATGATCTACATTGTGAACAGAGTATTGTAGGGTACATCCCCAGGTACCACTGTGCCAATTTTCAGACAATTTGACCAGAGCATGATAGATTCAGAGCACTCCAAAGTCAGGAATTTGAGGCCAATTTGAACTAACTTCATGTCTTCAAAAATTCATAAAAATTCAACCAAAAAACTATGATCTACATTGTCAACCAGAGTATTGTAGGGTACATCCCCAGGTACCACTGTGCCAATTTTCAGACAATTTGACCAGAGCATGATAGATTCAGAGCACTCCAAAGTCAGGAATTTGAGGCCAATTTGAACTAACTTCATGTCTTCAAAAATTCATAAAAATTCAACCAAAAAACTATGATCTACATTGTCACCACAGGACTGTTGGGTACATCCCCAGGTACCACTGTGCCAATTTTCAGACAATTTGACCAGAGCATGATAGATTCAGAGCACTCCAAAGTCAGGAATTTGAGGCCAATTTGAACTAACTTCATGTCTTCAAAAATTCATAAAAATTCAACCAGAAAAACTATGATCTACAGTGTCACCACAGTACTGTTGGGTACATCCCCAGGTACCACTGTGCCAATTTTCAGACAATTTGACCAGAGCATGATAGATTCAGAGCACTCCAAAGTCAGGAATTTGAGGCCAATTTGAACTAACTTCATGTCTTCAAAAATTCATAAAAATTCAACCAAAAAACTATGATCTACATTGTGAACAGAGTATTGTAGGGTACATCCCCAGGTACCACTGTGCCAATTTTCAGACAATTTGACCAGAGCATGATAGATTCAGAGCACTCCAAAGTCAGGAATTTGAGGCCAATTTGAACTAACTTCATGTCTTCAAAAATTCATAAAAATTCAACCAAAAAACTATGATCTACATTGTCACCACAGTATTGTAGGGTACATCCCCAGGTACCACTGTGCCAATTTTCAGACAATTTGACCAGAGCATGATAGATTCAGAGCACTCCAAAGTCAGGAATTTGAGGCCAATTTGAACTACTTCATGTCTTCAAAAATTCATAAAAATTCAACCAAAAAACTATGATCTACAGTGTCAACAGAGTATTGTAGGGTACATCCCCAGGTACCACTGTGCCAATTTTCAGACAATTTGACCAGAGCATGATAGATTCAGAGCACTCCAAAGTCAGGAATTTGAGGCCAATTTGAACTAACTTCATGTCTTCAAAAATTCATAAAAATTCAACCAAAAAACTATGATCTACATTGTCACCACAGGACTGTTGGGTACATCCCCAGGTACCACTGTGCCAATTTTCAGACAATTTGACCAGAGCATGATAGATTCAGAGCACTCCAAAGTCAGGAATTTGAGGCCAATTTGAACTAACTTCATGTCTTCAAAAATTCATAAAAATTCAACCAAAAAACTATGATCTACATGTGAACAGAGTATTGTTGGGTACATCCCCAGGTACCACTGTGCCAATTTTCAGACAATTTGACCAGAGCATGATAGATTCAGAGCACTCCAAAGTCAGGAATTTGAGGCCAATTTGAACTAACTTCATGTCTTCAAAAATTCATCAAAATTCAACCAAAAAACTATGATCTACAGTGTCAACAGAGTATTGTAGGGGTACATCCCCAGGTACCACTGTGCCAATTTTCAGACAATTTAACTAGAGCATGATAGATTCAGAGCACTCCAAAGTCAGGAATTTGAGGCCAATTTGAACTAACTTCATGTCTTCAAAAATTCAACCAAAAATCTATGATCTACATTGTCACCACAGGACTGTTGGGTACATCCCCAGGTACCACTGTGCCAATTTTCAGACAATTTGACCAGAGCATGATAGATTCAGAGCACTCCAAAGTCAGGAATTTGAGGCCAATTTGAACTAACTTCATGTCTTCAAAAATTCATAAAAATTCAACCAAAAAACTATGATCTACAGTGTCAACAGAGTATTGTAGGGTACATCCCCAGGTACCACTGTGCCAATTTTCAGACAATTTGACCAGAGCATGATAGATTCAGAGCACTCCAAAGTCAGGAATTTGAGGCCAATTTGAACTAACTTCATGTCTTCAAAAATTCATAAAAATTCAACCAAAAAACTATGATCTACAGTGTCAACAGAGTATTGTAGGGTACATCCCCAGGTACCACTGTGCCAATTTTCAGACAATTTGACCAGAGCATGATAGATTCAGAGCACTCCAAAGTCAGGAATTTGAGGCCAATTTGAACTAACTTCATGTCTTCAAAAATTCATAAAAATTCAACCAAAAAACTATGATCTACATTGTGAACAGAGTATTGTAGGGTACATCCCCAGGTACCACTGTGCCAATTTTCAGACAATTTGACCAGAGCATGATAGATTCAGAGCACTCCAAAGTCAGGAATTTGAGGCCAATTTGAA
>JBAMNC010001275.1:0-51505 GCA_037902135.1 Cetoscarus ocellatus | reverse complement strand
TCAGGAGGCATGGTATCACATTCCACAGTTATGCTGATGATACACAGCTTTACATATCCATGTATCCTGATGACACAGGGCCGATCGATGCCCTTTTTAATTGTATTTTAGACATTAAATCCTGGATGGCAGAAAACTTTCTACAGCTCAACCAGGACAAGACTGAGGTTTTAATTATTGATCCTAAGGCTCAGGGAGAGAAACTTTATCAAAACTCCAAACCCTGTCTTTAATCCCATCCAATCAGGTAAAGAATCTGGGCGTCATTTTTGACTCTGAGCTCAACTTTATTCCACATATTGAAAACGTAACGAAAACAGGATTTTATCATTTAAAGAACATCGCTAGAGTCCGCCCCTTTCTCTCCCGGGCTAACACAGAGACGCTAATGCATGCTTTTATCTCCAGTCGTGTTGACTATTGTAACACCCTGCTTTCTGGTCTTCCAAAAAGAAACATCTCAAGTTTACAACTCAGCAGCACGAGTGCTGATGAAGACCAGAAGGCGGGCACATATTACACCGGTTTTAAAATCACTGCATTGGCTCCCTGTGTGTTTTAGGATTGATTTTAAGGTCCTTTTAATGGTTTTTAAATGTCTTAGGGGTCTTGGACCTTCTTATCTTTCAGAATTGCTTTTACCATATGAACCCTCGCGGACCCTGAGGTCCTCTGGCACTGGCCTCTTAGTGATTCCCAAAGTCAGAACACGGACTCACGGTGAGGCAGCTTTCCAGCACTATGGCCCCTGTCTGTGGAGCAGCCTGCCAGAGGACCTGAGGGTCCAAAATCCAAAATTTGACCAGATTTCAGATTGTCCGGTTTGAATGGGGAAAACCTCCAGGATAGTGTCTGTGTGGGCACCAACAGCCTTATACTTTCACTCTCAGAGGCCAAACATTGCAAACTGTGCATGCACGCCTCCGTCTGTGTGGACCGCGGCTGCTTTACCGAGGAGCATTATCATTTTACCGGTAAACGTTACATCCCTAATTGGAACATGAAATAAACAGAACTGTACATAACTAGCTTGCTGTCTCCTCCTCCATTCCAGTTTTCTTCTTAGCAGGGTTAAGGAACCTCTTTTGCTTCTCATATCACCTTTGACACACATCTCCCTCTCTCTGTCCTTCTCTCTGTCTCTTAGAGTGGTGCGTGTGCTGAGTGAGGGTGAGTGTGATTTTTTTTACTTTTTCTTTCTTTTTTGTGTCTTTTTGTGAAAGAAACTCTTGTTTTTCTTGTTAGTTGTTAGCGTCTTGTTAGTTGTTTGGGGGTAGGTGGTAGAAGGGGGAGACAACTGAGCACCATACCCATTGTCAGCCGTCATGCAGAGCTCATGAAGCTAACTTGCCGACACGCGGCGAAGGTTCTACCTGGAGCTAGCATGTTGACGGAGGAGGTGGTGGGTTTTGGCAGCATTAAGTCAGCATCAAGAATGAACAGCATGGTGGTTATTTTCTTGGATGAGGTGTGTAAAGTGGGGAGAGTGGTTGATACCGGCGTCGTCCTCAGGGATGCGTTCAGTCCAGTCTATTTCCTGTTGAATGTGGCCAAAAAGATCACTGTATCAAACTCACCACCGTTTATAAAAAAAAACAATGATCTAAGTAAACTTTGTCCAGGTACGGGCAGGTCACATCACCAATTAAAATGGTGCTGCTGGGCTGCAAATATTTACAATCCTCAAAGACACTGACAGTCACCTGAATCTCATTTTAAATTTTAAAATTGACGGCTTTAATTATGCTGTGTTTGTCACTTCTGACACCATGAAGTGTTTTGGTTTTGGGGCTGAGGGGTATCTTGCCCGAGCTTGTCCCGAAGCCAGGTGGAAGAATGCCGGAGCTCATCACGCAGAGCTGCCTGCAAGTGGGGCCGGCAGCTCTGATCATCACTGACCATCCTTAGGGCCCTTTAAGAGTGGCGATCACGGAATTGCGGAATTAGAAATTAAACGCAGAGCTCACTATAAACATGAAATATCACAGAGAAGGCCGACATTTTACATAAAAACTTTTTTTTCTGACTAAAAGGGAGCTTATCTCTCAGGAAAGTGCCCCAAAAGGGCCACTTAAGGCAGCGGACAATGCACGCTTCACTTCCTCTCCCCCTCGTCTTCCCCTCATTAACGATGTCAACATGTCACAGCAGCCGTCTGAGACACCAGCTGACCCTGCATTAACATCAAAAGCGATCTGAGCGTCCTCAGCGTCCAACTGGCATTCATTTTCAATGATCACTGGCGTCAAGGGGCGACAAGCGGCGCATTGTGTGCGACTAAAGCAACCTCGAGCAGTGCGCAAGTTGGCAAAGAAGCTACGAAACTCCCGGCTAAGTACAGGAGGCATTTGCAAACGATAATTATCTGTCAGGAGATTAAATGTTCTGCAAATTTTGCCAACGTACTGTTGACTGGACATATAAAGATACGTGTGAGGACCACCTGAAGAGTGAGTGATTATATTTCATTACTTTATACAGTGTCTCAGGGTTAAATTTGAGATAAATACTTAAAAAAAAGAAATTCTCAAAAAATTAAAACGGAAAAAATGGTATATGGGAACAATTAAAACAGAATTTTGGAAAAAATAACACAGATTTTATAGGGTCCTACATCCTACAGGGACACTGTCCCTCAGAGACAAAGACCTTTAGAAACACTGACCCTGCTAAGGAGACAGGGACACTCGAGAACACAGACCCTCATATGGAGACACTGTCCTTCAGAGACACAGACCCTGCAACAGAAACTCTGGAGGTGTTCCTCTTTAAATGTCGTGTCTCCATGGGTGTGGTTTTTGTGTCACCATGGTGACAGGACTTTGTCTTAGGGTTTTTTACTTCCACTTCATGCTGCTGTGGCGCAGTTGTTTTTCTCTGAGCTGAAGTTTACGGTGAGTGACACTTCTCATGATTTCTACAGTTATTAGGACATTTAGGAGCAGAGGGAGGACTTCTCAGCAGGTATGAGAGCATGGTGATGATCTGGAGATGATCAGAGGGTTCAGACTGAAGATGTTTCTAACTGGACGTTCTTGATCCAGAGCGCACCTGGAGGCCTCGTCTCTGCACATATCAGCTGGAGTGTTATAACAAAATGGGGTCTGTCCAGACTTGTATGTTGTTTCAGAGTGCTGCTCTGGAGTGGATTAGCTCACAGTTTGCGGTACTGTGTCAGCTCACACCTGCAGTAAACTGGGTCAAAGGTCAGATCCTTAAATGGAGCAGTTCACCATCAATGGTCATCATCTGATCTGAGATCACAGCCCAAAAGAGTGAACCAAGCACCGAACTAGCCCCTATAAAAAGTTAAAACAATTAATTCTATTTAATCCATCTACCAATCTATCGAACCCTAACCCAAAACAACCTTTTTTGTGTAGCTCCAAATCATAACAAGTGTTATTCAAGACACATTACAAAAGAGCAGGCTGAAGTCCTACTCTTCATTTTATGAAAATACTGTATTGAGTTTTATTTACTTATTTCAATTCCAAACCCAACATGAGAAAATACCCTTTGTACTTGGTACATTACTTCCCTGTTTGCGGCTGGTTCTGCGTAACAGACTCTTACAGACTGTGGCTTACTGAGGGAGAGGAGAGAACGTTCAATTGCATCTAAGATACTTAGTAGCCATATGGAGCTCATACAACCCCACTTCAAAAATACTGAACTATCCCTTTAACCCCTCCCCACTGTGGCTGTACATTGACTTTATTTGGAGAGTGGTCGCCTAGGTCGCCAAGTTGTGTTCGGTGTGTAGGCCGCTTAATGCTGCTCCCTCAAGTCCTACCTCACAGGACTGTCTCTGCTCAGATTTCATCATGCCTTGCTGATATCTCCTCATGGATGAAGGAACGCCATCTTTAATTCAATCTGTCCAAAACTGATTTTATTGTCCTTCCAGCCTGTCTCTCCCTTCAACCAAAGATCAACTCCCAGCTTGGATTCAATAAACTCATGCCCACAAACTCTGCCAGAAATCTGTTTCATGATTGATGACCACCTCTGCAGATGATCCTGAATGCAGACCCTGGTCTTTAACCAGCTCAGAAATGCACATGTCCCTCTGCTGTTAAAGGGGTAGTTTAGTTTTTAGGGGGATTGTGTGTGGTACATGACATGACCCTGAACATGTGCCAAAGTGTCACAGCTCAGTTCTCTGTTCTTTCAAAAAATCTCGAGACGGACGCTAATGCTATACAATGCTGCACATGGTGCCAAACATTTTGCCTTATTAAAAGAATTGTGGGAGAAAACAAGCCACAAAAAACAGCCTGGGGTCATCACACAGCACACACTGTTCGTTCACATCCACTTAATTTTCTACTACTAAGCCGCTTTGATCAGGCACTATTTTGAGACACAGCACAGCCTACGTGTCCTTCCGCTAGCAGCACAAGGATCAAATTACGGTCTTACTTGAATTTAGTTAAATACACAAATAATACTTCATGCCAAATAATGTTTAAGGATAATGATTTAGACAAAGAGCTCAGTTTACCCACAACAACGAACACATGGGGTGCTATAATGAAGTAAACTTATCATTGAAACCGTGGCTTCTGTCTTTACAAACTAAACAATCAGAATGAGCTGAATACTTACTCTGAAGATGAACTTTCACTCAGCCCTTCTGTTTTGTCCTTGAGTTTGTTAAACAGTGAATCTGGTCTGTATGATTATAAAGGTCCATTAAATCAACGAGGCTCTGCATGATGAGAGCTGCTCACTGCAGACAAATGTATAAAAGCTGATAGTCTCCTCTGATCCTTAACATCCTGAGGTGAGTTTTCTTAGTCATCTCTTATTTCACCCAGTCTGACAACATCAGGTTAGGATTTATTCACCTGAATCAACAGGTACCGTGTGTTTCTCTGGTCCTCCAGTTCACAGAGCAGATTCCTCCATTTTCACTTCAGACCTGTTGACTCTCCATCTACAGAAGTTTCTCCTGGGGTCAAAACAAAAGTAATAATAAATACAAATTTATTGAAAATCAACTAATGAAAATCAGACATTGCTTTTGAATTGTGGTTTAACAGAATTATTTTAAAAAACAAAATGATGAAACTGGCCTGGACAAAAATGATGGTACCCTGCACTCAATGTTTTGTTGCACAACTTTCTTGCAGCAGTCACTGCCATCAGGCGATTTCTGTAACTTTCAATGAGACTTCTGCACCTGTCCACAGGTATTCTGGTCCACTCCTCATGAGCAAACTGCTCCAGCTGTCTCAGGTCTGAAGGGTGTCTTCTCCAGACTGCATGTTTCGGCTCCTTCCACAAATGTTCAACAGGATTTAGATCAGGGCTCATAGAAGGCCACTTCAGAATAGTCCAATGTTTTGTTCTGAGCCATTCTTGGGTGTTTTTAGCTGTGTGTTTTGGGTCATTATCCTGTTGGAGGACCCATGTCCTGTTACTGAGACCAAGCTTTCTGACACTGGGCAGCACATTTGGCTCCAGAATGCCTTGATAGTCTTGAGATTTCATTGTACCCTGCACAGATTCAAGACACCCTGTGCCAGATGCAGCAAAGCAGCCCCAGAACATAAGTGAGCCTCCTCCATGTTTCACAGTAGGTACAGTGCTCTTTTCTTTGTATGCTTCAGTTTTGTGTCTGTGAACATAGAGCTGATGTGACTTAACAAAAAGCTCCAGTTTTGTCTCATCTGTCCAAAGGACATTCTCCCAGAAGCTTTGTGGCTTGTCAATATGCATTTTGGCAAAATCCAGTCTCGCTTTTTTATGATTTGCTTTCAACAGTGATGTCCTCCATTAAGTCTGCTTTGGCTCAAACAGTGATGGATGGTGTGATCTGACACTCATGTACCTTGACCTTGGAGTTCACCTCTAATCTCTTTGGAAGTTGTTCTGTGCTCTTTGGTTACCATTCGTATTATCCGTCTCTTCAATTTGTCATCAATTTTCCCCTTGCGGCCTCATCCAGGGGGGTTGGCTACAGTCCCATGGACCTTAAACTTCTGAATAATATGTGCAGCTGTAGTCACAGGAACATCAAGCTGCTTGGAGATGGTCTTATAGCCTTTACCTTTAACATGCTTGTCTATAATTTTATTTCTAATCTCCTGAGACAGCTCTCTCCTTAGCTTTCTGTGGTCCATGTTCAGTGTGGTACACACCACGATACCAAACAGCACAGTGACCACTTTTCAGCCTTCAAATAGGCAGACTGACTGATTACAAGCTTGAAGACACCTGTGATGCAAATTACAGGACACACCTTTAATTAACATGTCCCTCTGGTCAAATCATTTTCAATCTTTTCTTGGGGAACCATCATTTTTGTCCAGGCCAGTTTCATCATTTCATCATTTTTAAATAATTCTGTTGAGCCACAATTCAAAAGCAATGTCTGATTTTTACTAGTTAATTTTCAGTAAATTTTTATTTATTGTTACTTTTGTCAGTTTCAAATTACTTCAGTGACCATGTGGGTTTTTCTTTCTTTAACGGAAGGGTACCAAGAATTTTGTCCATGCCTGTATTCTCAAGTATCCAAAGTAAACAGCATCATATTTGCTGCAATAATCATCAATTTATCCTTTTTGGTGGCAGCTGTATTATTTTGTGAAGCAAAGTAATACAGCTGCAGGCAAAAAAAAACTCAATAAAACCCGATCATAGATATAATATCATGTCTTCCAACCATCAGTCTGTTGTTAGCGCTCTGCTCTCTGACTCCTGAGCCCAGCTGTGTGTCCATGAGGAGTGACCGGTCTAAAGATTGTCCTGTTTACTTTTAGGTGGACTCACCTGCTGAGGACAGCTAATAAAAAGAAAGGTGTGAATCTGTGCACTGACTGTCCATACATGGTGACACTGCACAATAATTACAGAAAAATGGTCTTTAAATCATAATTTAATGTATTTAAAAAAACAAGATCACGTAAAAACAGTGGATGCTGATCGGGGATCCCTCTTGGTGCATGTCAACATTTCTCAACGATTCATCATCACCCAGTGCTGCTCGCTGGCTGTGTCGTAAGGCAGATGTTACAGTAGCTGTAGCTACAGCTGCAAAGGCTAGCTTGTTATAACGAGAAAATTTAAAATACAACCAACAATTCAAAACTTGATTAATATTTACTTAATAACTGAATAATTACTTAAATTATGTGCATCCTTCAGGCTCCTCTCTGCCATCTTGTCAGCAGGTGCAGTGTATTATGGGAAATTTTTCATACCTCTTCTTTTCAAGTGAGGTCCTGGTCTGTCTTTGTTTCAAGGCCTGTGTAGCTCTTACCCTTAACCTTAAGGAGAATTGAGATACCCCTTCACTAGACGTGAACTTGCAAAACCAAGGGCCAAGGGGTACAATTGGGATTGACCCTAAAACTCTCCTCTGTGATTTCTGTGGCTCTGTTTGCTGCTGCTGGTTGAAAGCAGCACAGTCTGTGAATGCATGAAGCACTGACAGGTGAACTCCCTCCTTACCTGGCTCCCTGGCTTAAAGCCACACAAGGTCTCCAAACTCTGAGACTGAACATACTGAGGATCAGGACTGAAGGGGGAGACCGTTTTAGTGGAATAATCTTTAACTGAGCGCTGAGCCGCCCTCCCTGGTGTCAGACGCTGTTTTTAAAGAGCTGCTGTCAGAAACACTCAAAGGGGAGAACGACCATTACTTTAACATGTAGGAACATTTGACGGACACAAGTTTGGCAGTGTGAGTGAATGAGCCGGGTGTAAAATGTAAAATTAGTTAAAACTGTTATCTGCTCTTCTTTAGAGTGTTTTATTAGTTCTGCTGTAGGGCTCTGCTGGAGGAGAGACCTTAGTCTCAGAGGGTCCTGAAATAAAGGAGGAATAAAATCAAATACACCTGGATGGTCCTTTTCCTCTTTAGCCTGAAGGACACCACGTCCATGATGTCCAAAAACAGTCTGCAATGTGGACTCAGACCACTGCAGACTTTTCCACTTTGCCTCAGTCCATCTCAGATGAGCTCGGCCCAGAGAAGCCGGCGGTGTTTCTGGGTGTTGTTGATATTTGGCTTTGTCGTTGCATGGTAGAGTTTGACCTTAACCTTTTAGGTCATTCATTCTCACACAGCCATGTTTCAGTCAAACAAAATTAATCGATGTGTTTTTCTGATATAAGATTATTAACCAGTAATGATTTGGATGTTTCTACTTTTTTGAGGTTTTAATTTTAATTTGATTTCTATGATTGGCAGCTCTTTTATTTGTTGCTGTGTTAACAGTTGTGTGAGGTTTGGGTCAGGGGATAGACATGGTCTTTATGGAATAGTTATTTTATTTATTATTATCATAACTGTCATAACAATAATGGCTGGAAAACTGTCCTAAAGCAAGTGGAGAACTGCAGCTCTACGACCTGGTCTCAGCTCTGAGAGGTCATGATTTAGGGTCAATAGAGTCGGCCATGTTTTTAGATAAAAGGGCTGCACCACCCAAAGTGGCATGGATGCCATCTCTTCCAATCAGACCAGGCTTTCCCCAAAAAGATGTCCAGTTATCTATGAAGCCCTTATTGTTTGCTGGACGCCTCCTCCATAGCCAGCAGGTAAATGATGACATGCGGCTGTACATGTCATCACTGGTCTGATTTGGGAGGGGGCCAGAGAAAAGTAGTGTCCAACATCGTGCAAATGAACACCGACTCCTCATTAACTTTCGTGACTTCTGACTGATGAAGCCAGCAAGGGCGTAGGTTTGATTTTGACATTGGTGGGGACATAAAAGTCCTCCAGAATTTCATTTTAACCCCCCCCCCCCCCCCCCCCCCAAAAAAAAAAAAAAAAAAACAGATCGATGGAAAGCCTTCTATAAACCTGGCCCAACATACCATCACCAACTGGTCAATTATTAACCACTGCCTTTTCAACAGAGATGAATGTACATGCAGTAAAATGATAGGGGAATTAATCTCCAGTCAACATCTAGCTCCAGACAGAATTATCCTCTCTTCTGTCTCACGATTGCAGACTAGCAGCTGGGGTGTTTATGCGAAAAAGTTTTTCTTTTTTATTTCAACAACATACAGACCCACCTTCCAGCGGTGTATTCTGGTTTATTCTAGTGGGTATACTCTGACACACTCTGATGGATGTTTGTCCTCTTAGGTCCTCCATACACTGAAGACATGTTTGCCACATTTTCACCTGATTTATACACTGTCCACTGAAATCAGCTCTGAGACCCCCACGGGCCTCCACCCACAGGTTGAGAACCGCTGCACCAGTAGACTGTATTTGAAGCTTGATCCTTCAAAGATTGTTTTTATATCATGGACAATATGTGATGGAGGATACCTCAGGATGAATTTATCATTTAGAAAACAGTGAGTGAGTGAAAACAGAGGGTCAGAGCTGGACTGATGAAGAATGTAGAGTTTAGATTCATCAAAAGGCTGACTGGTCATTTTTTAAGTCTTTGTGTTCACTTGAACTGTGCACATGAGCTATCAAGACACCGTTTGAAATATAAAATCACACAAAGTGACTGATGATCCCTCACTGTTCCTGCGATGTGCGTCTGTCTGCGTCTTTACGCTCACAGACACACGGAAGAGCGCGCATCCAAAGACGCCGAGCGATTTGTGAGGGATTTAGATCAAATGTTCTCATGTACATGGGCTGCACTGCAAAATGACATTACTGACAGACAACAACGGTAACAGCCACACTTTAGATGGAAAATATCAGGCCTGTAGTCCACAGAGCGGATCGTGGCTGCATCTGACGGCGGAGAATGCGTCCTCTTGCGCAAAATGGGGCCCTACGCACAGCGCGTGTTTTGCGCATAGGGAGTGGTGGCGCTGGGTTGTGGCATAATATTGATAGGGACGTGTCCCTAGCGTCCCTACCCAATTCTACGCCCTTGGAAGCCAGGAATCATTAGTGCCCACATGAATGATAATCTTATTTCTTTCCAGTAGCTTCAGATTTGACTTGATGTCGCCCGCTTTGGCACCAGGGATACACCTAACTATGTCCGTTGACTTCACCACCTTCACGTTTCTCACTATAGAGTCACCAATAATCAGAGTTTGATCCTCGTTGGGTGTGTCGCCGAGTGGGACAAACCTGTTAGAGCCCTGAACAGACTGGTAGAGTACCACATGGATCTTCTACTTTCAGCTATGCTTGGCTCAGACAGTGACCCAGCCTCCCTGAGAAGCTGAGCTAACTTGACCTGCACTGGCTACAGCTAGCTTGCTAACTATGATTGCAAGTGAGGGTTTAGTCACAGAGATGCAGAGCCACTTCTCTAGATTAGTGACCCTCATCTCCAGAGTTAAAACTATGTCACACTCAATACAGTTGCTATTATCAGTAAAGGAAGAGGAGTAACTGAACAAATGTCATGACAGGCAGTAGAGGAAGAGTCAGAGGGAGAAGCCATATAGCAGGTAAATTCTAAGCTAGGCTAAGCTAGCTGATGGCAGAAGAAAGAAAATGAACTGAATTACTGAGGGCTAAAGAGAGGGCTTTAACTAAACCAGAGTACATTTGTTAAACAGAGCAGGTATGTTTAAGAGTTAAATGTTAATTAGCAGTAATTAGCATTGGCAGAACAAGACTACAGACGGCATGAAGCTGAGACAGACAAATAGCCAGTGTGTCCATCAGATAAAGACCATATTCTGACTGTCTGACTGCTGAGTCACTCTGATTATCTTCATGCTGAGTCATTAAACCTCCCTGTTGTTTTAATCCACAGAGTTCAGCAGGAAACATCGGGACTCCTCAGTGATGGACCCAAACAGCCTGACTCAGAGCTGAACTCCATATTTTTGGTTAGACCATCACACTTTAACAAACTCCATGATCTTCAGATTTGATGGTCCACCATCATCCAGTCTCTGTGCTGGTCTGTTTTAGAAGACCTCAGACTGTCAGATGATTCAGGCTGTGATCTACACATTTAATCTCCACTCTGTCATTGTTCTCCAGCTGCTGGAGAAGAACATGAACACATTTATGAAGAACGAGCTGAGCAGAATCCAGAGAGCTTTAGGTCCAGATTACCCAGAATGCTTAGAGGGTCAGAGCGAGGATGTGTTGGTTGGTAAAGATGAGGAGCAGAGGAGCAGCAGAGAGGCACTTCTGAAGATCACATTGGACTTTCTGAGGAGAATGAATGAGAACGAGCTGGCTGACCGTCTGTGGAACAGTAAGAACTTTTTCAGATTGATACAGTGGAGAGAGGAAGAGGAGGTTCACATTTTAAAATCTGCTCCACTCTGATGTTCATCACCACCGTGTTTATAACAAAACCATTTTAGTCCAATCTGAAGATCTGAGCAGCCCTCTGTGATGTCGGGACTTTGTCCAGGATCCAGACTTTAATGCCATTTCTTGTTTTTTTCCTTCAGGATCTCAGGCTGCACTGTGCCGACGTAAACTCAAGTCCAACCTGAAGCAGAAGTTCCAGACCGTGTTTGAGGGGATCATTAATGCTGGGACCCTGACCCTGCTGAACCAGATCTACACAGAGCTCTACATCACAGAGGGAGAGGCTGGAGGGGTCAACGAGGAACATGAGGTCCGACAGATTGAGACCACATCCAGGAAACCACACAGACCAGAGAAGACCATCAGAGGAGAAGACCTCTTTAGAGGACCACCTGGAGAAGATGGACCAATCAGAACAGCGATGACGAAGGGCGTGGCTGGCATTGGTAAAACAGTCCTCACTCAGAAGTTCACCCTGGACTGGGCTGAAGACATAGCCCACCAGAACATACAGTTCATGTTTCCGTTCACCTTCAGAGAGCTGAATCTACTGAAGGAGCAGAAGTTCAGCTTGGTGGAGCTTGTTCATCACTTCTTCAGTGAAACCAAAGAAGCAGGAATCTGCAGGTTTGAGGAGTTCCAGGTCTTGTTCATCTTTGATGGTCTGGATGAGTGTCGGCTTCCTCTGGACTTCCACCAAACAAGAATCCTGACTGATGTCACAGAGTCCACCTCAGTGGATGTGCTGCTGACCAACCTCATCAGGGGGAACCTGCTCCCATCTGCTCACCTCTGGATAACCACACGCCCTGCAGCAGCCAATCAGATCCCTCCTGGATGTGTTGACATGGTGACAGAGGTCAGAGGGTTCACTGACCAGCAGAAGGAGGAGTACTTCAGGAAACGGTCGAAAGATGAGGAGCAGGCCGACAGAATCATCATCCACATCAAGAAGTCCAGAAGCCTTCACATCATGTGCCACATCCCGGTCTTCTGCTGGATCACTGCCACAGTCCTGGACCATGTGCAGGAGACCAGAGCGGCAGGAGAGCTGCCCCAGACCCTGACTGAGATGTACATTCACTTCCTGGTAGTTCAGTCCAAACTGAAGACCATCAAGTATGATGGAGGAGCAGAGACTGATCCTCACTGGAGTCCAGAGAGCAGGAAGATGATCCAGTCTCTGGGTAAACTGGCTTTTGAGCAGCTGCAGAAAGGAAACCTGATCTTCTATGAACCAGACCTGACAGAGTGTGGCATCAACATCAGAGCAGCCTCAGTGTACTCTGGAGTGTTCACACAGATCTTTAAAGAGGAGAGGGGACTGTACCAGGACAAGGTGTTCTGCTTCATCCATCTGAGCGTTCAGGAGTTCCTGGCTGCTCTTCATGTCCATCTGACCTTCATCAACTCTGGAGTCAATCTGATGGCAGAAGAACAGAGAACATCCAAGGTCCATAAAATTTCCAAAGTCAAACCTGATCTGAAACACCTCCACCAGAGTGCTGTGGACCAGGCCTTACAGAGTCCAAATGGACACCTGGACTTGTTCCTGCGCTTCCTCCTGGGTCTTTCACTGCAGACCAATCAAAACCTTCTACGAGGTCTGATGACACAAACAGGAAGTAGCTCACAGACCAATCAGGGATCAGTTGAGTACATTAAGTCAAAAATCAGTGAGGACATGTCTGCAGAGAAGAGCATCAGTCTGTTCCACTGTCTGAATGAACTGAAGGATCGTTCTCTGGCGGAGGAGATCCAACAGGCCCTGAGATCAGGACGTCTCTCCACAGATAGACTGTCTCCTGCTCAGTGGTCTGCTCTGGTCTTCGTCTTACTGTCCTCAGAGAAAGACTTGGAAGAGTTTGACCTGAAGAAATACTCTGCTTCAGAGGAGGCTCTTCTGAGGCTGCTGCCAGTGGTCAAAGCCTCCAGCAAAGCTCTGTAGGTGCACCTACCTGCACAGGTTACATCAGATTTCTGTATCTTTACATGAATGATCATTAACTGTTTGCTCTGTACGATCTTCTGATTTCTCTCTCAGGCTGAGTGGATGTGGACTATCAGAGGGGAGCTGTGGAGCTCTGTCCTCAGTCCTCAGCTCACAGTCCTCTGGTCTGAGAGACCTGGACCTGAGTAACAACGACCTGCAGGATTCTGGAGTAAAGCTGCTCAGTGCTGGACTGAAGAGTCCAAACTGCAGACTGGAGACTCTCAGGTGGGAAAGAAAGAGATGTTAAACACCATGATGTATTATCATGGCCATGACATAGTTACAAGACCTTCAAAGTCTAATTAAAGGAACTCTCTTTAATTTTATGAGTTTGTTGTGAATCTTTTTCAGGCTGAGTATCTGTGACCTGTCCGAGTACAGCTGTGAAGCTCTGTCCTCAGTCCTCAGCTCACAGTCCTCTGGTCTGAGAGACCTGGACCTGAGTAACAACAACCTGCAGGATTCAGGAGTAAAGCTGCTCAGTGCTGGACTGAAGAGTCCAAAGTGCAGACTGGAGACTCTCAGGTGAGAAAGAAAGAGATGTTAAACACCATGATGTATTATGATGGCTATGACATAGTTGGGGGATCTTCAAAGTCTAATTAAAGGAACTTCCTTCAACAAACAAGGTTGTTGTGAATCTTTTCAGGCTGAGTGACTGTAACCTGTCAGAGAGAAGCTGTGGAGCTCTGTCCTTAGTCCTCAGCTCACAGTCCTCTGGTCTGAGAGACCTGGACCTGAGTAACAACGACCTGCAGGATTCAGGAGTAAAGCTTCTGTCTGGTGGACTGAGGAGTCCAAACTGCAGACTTGAAACTCTCAGGTAAGTGTAAATATGATGACATGAAAATCAGTCTTCTGTTAATTACTGATCACTGACACACTTTCAACATGAAGGAGCTACAAATTTTCACGTAACAGGCTGAGGGCTTTAGTCCTGAATCAAAAGATAATCAGAGTGGAGACTTATCATCTTCACAGTCTCCCTGAAGCGTAAAGGTCTGAGGAGAGACGGCTAACATCAGGGTGGATAGGGTTCCTCTAGAAACTCTGCTGGGAAAGACCAACAGCTCAGAGGCCTTTCAGGAGGGTCGAAGCTGTTCGACCAGAACAGGTCTGAGTCTGTGAAATGACCAACATGATCGATCAGCAGCACATCCAACCCGTTCATTATTTACTGTAGGTCCAAATTAAGACCAAATCGTGAAATCTGTGGTCTTCAGCACAGTCCCTGAGTTTTCTAAGCTCACATAGGCACCTGTGGCCGGACTTGCTCAAAGCTTTATCAGAAAAAGAGGAGGTTTTCAGTCTGCGCGTAGAGAGGGGGTCTCCCTCCTGGACCTGGACTATAGAGGACTTTAAAGGTCCTGATGATTAAAGGCTCCTCCTCCCATACTAATTTAGAGACTGAAGGTACCACAGACAGGCCTTCATTGTGGACCTGATACTGTGATGTCAAACTGTGGATTCACCTGTCTGTCTGTCTGCAGTCTGTCCGACTGTCTGGTCTCAGAGGAGGGCTGTGTGTCTCTGGACTCTGCTCTAAGCTCGTCCTCTCTGACAGAGCTGGACCTGAGCTACAATTATCCAGGAGAACGAGGAGCGAAGCTACTGTCTGCTCGACGTGAGGATCCACGCTGCAGCCTGAACATCCTGAGGTACACTGACACCACAGAAGAAGAAAGAATCACATGTTGATGTTCAGCAGCCTGAAAAGTGAGATTACTGAGAGTCAGAGCCGTCAGGGCTGCAGAGAGAGACCAGAGACTCGACTGAGTTTGGACAGGAACTCAGACTGTCTGCAAACACTGATTTATTTGTTATTTTAATTAGGGCTCAAACCCCGAAGGGGTAGAACCCAATTGTTTTTGTGCCGGTTTATTATTATTATTTGTTGTCGGCCACTTAGGCCTAAATTCCCGCGAGATGGAATGAGCAAGAAAGCTGATACTAGTCAAATTTTTGGAAATGATGTGCAGCAACTTTGCCTAAATCATGAGCCAAGTCAGCCTCAAGGTGGCGCTGTAATTAAGGCTCAAAGTCGGGCTTTTTGGAAAGGCCACGCCCCTAACACCGTAAGTTCGATTGACTTGAAAATCGTCACACAAGTCCAGCTCAATGTGCTCTACAAAAAAAGCCTCAAGAACCCTTAAAGTCCGCCTAATTAGATTTTTTGCTAATTTGCATAATTTGAAAAACAGTAAAATAAATAGAAAGTAGGCAAAATTGACTCAATCAACACAAAATCTGGGTTATAGCATCAGGAGACAAAACGTCAACTTTCTATTATAGATGAGCCTGATTAGTGAAAAAACATGGCCACCACACACCAAAATATCTTTGATGTTGAGCGGAGCTTAAATTTGAGATGGTGTTAACTCCAAAACCTTTTGCCCAATCATCACCAAATTTGCTGTGTAGGTTCACAGTGACACTGGGAAGCTGCCTCTAAAAGGATTTCGAGCTCAACCCATAGGGGGAACTACAAACAACACATATTTATATCTCAAAGACCACTGTTTGGAATTTCACCAAATTTGGTGTGCATGTTCTAGGGGTCAGTATTAGCTAAAATCTTGACATACGTATTTATTGGTGAAAGTGGGCATGGCCAATTGGTTAAATTTATTCAATGAATGATTTTGGTTGTTTATTTAACTCTTGTTCCAAATGATTTGATTCTGTATTTTAGTTTTTCCTGCTCCGGTCAAAATCATCAATCTGTTCAGTTTTCATACGTGATGACCTGAGCTCTGATTGGACAGCAGCTGAGTCATGTGAGGACGAAGCTTCATGTTTAATCTGTTAGATACAGCAGGATTTAAAGCAGCACCACAGAGTTTCAGAGGACATTGTGTCCATAAAAATCTAAAGTTGTCTAAACTCTGAAGCGTCTTCTGTCCAAACTCTGACTGATTTGAGCGTCAAATGTGTGAACTGTAAACTGTAGAGTGTGCTGTCTGTGAAACAAACTGATTCTGTCTCATTTCAGCTCCTGTGATGTGTTTTAGGCACTGAAGTGTCCCAGCACAGCCGTCCTCTCATCACATGAACACCTCCATACTGTTCATTCTCAGCCTAAAATCAGAGCACTGATGTGAGAACTAAGGAGAGAAGATCTGTGGAGACTGCTGTCCTCACTCTAGGAGAGCTTCTCACTGATTATTGACGGCAGAACTGATATCAGCTCTGATTATCAGCTGAGAAAGGATTCTTGGAGCTGAAACGTGTCTTACTGCTTTAATCAAACAGACTTTTCTGTCTTTTTGTGAATTCACTTGTTTTGGATCATCCTGTTAAATCCCGTCTCCTGCTGTTGAATGAAAATGAAGTTTTATGGACACAATGTCCTCTGAAACTCTGTGGTGCTGCTTTAAATCCTGCTGTATCTGACAGATTAAACATGAAGCTTCGTCCTCACATGACTCAGCTGCTGTCCAATCAGATCTCAGGTCATCACGTATCAATACTGAATGTGGACGATGGAACCACAAACACAGAAATCATACTTGTTCAGATAGAAAGATGAAGCAGGGTTTGGGGTCAGAGGTCAATCAGAGCCGACTCTGAACCCTCAGGTCAGATGACTGTAGATGATCAGATGATGACCTTCTGCTGTGATGTTTCTCCTTCTCTCCATCAGGGGCCTGTGAGCTGGAAGTGGACACAGACACAGTAAGCAGAAGACTCAGACTGTCTAAAGGCAACAGAATGGTGACACGGTTTGACCTGCTTCAGTCATATCCTGATCATCCAGACAGATTTGATAGTCTTTATCCTCAGCTGCTGTGCAGGTCTGCTCTGAGCGATCGCCGTTACTGGGAGGTCCAGTGGAGCGGACATGTTCACGTGTCAGTGAGTTACAGAAGAATCAAGAGGACAGGAGACAGAGATGAATGCATGTTTGGACATAATGATCAGTCCTGGAGTCTGAGCTGCTCTGGTCATGGATACTCTGTCCTTCACAACAACAGAAGAACATCCATCATCTACTCCTCTCCATCCTCTGGTAGAGTAGGGGTGTATGTGGACGTTCCTGCTGGGTCTCTGTCCTTCTGTGAAGTCTCCTCTGATGGACAGATCCACCTCCACACCACAGAGACCACATTCACCAAGCACCTCTATCCTGGGTTTGGGTTTGGGTTTGGGTCTTATGGTTCCTCAGTGTCTCTGTGTCCTCCGTAGTCCAAACCTGTAGATGATTCAAAGACCTGAGACATCTTGTCCTCTGCAGCGTCTCCTTAAGAGATGTCTGTTTGACAGGAAACAGCTGATGTCAGGTATGAACAGCTGATTGTTCTGAACGAAAACAGGCTGAAATAAAGTAAAAAAAAAAAGAAGAAAAAAATGTTTCATGTCTTTGTTTACCTGATGATGAACATCTGAACAAGAACCAGCTGCTGACTGATCAATATATTTAAAACGCTAATACATTTATTTATTAAACTGATACAAAATATTTATTGAATGTATGAGTATTTTACTAAACTGATATATTTCTTACACCTAAAGATATAAACTGATTAAATATTAGTTAAACTTAATGTTTATAAAAGTATTAAAAATACTACACTGATATATACTTAGATATTTTATTAACACTCTTTATATTAAACTTTTTGTTTAATTTAAAATTTTTGATTAATTTCTTCATATTAAACTCTCTCTTAAAGTATATATTATATTATTGATGTATTGTATTAAATTGCTTGATTGAATAATAGATTATTATTTCATTAATGAGTTAGGTTTAAGAAAGAGGGGTGTAAAAAAGATGGATAAGGTTAGGCCATCATTATTCCTCCAAGAGGAACGACTACTCAGTGGCTCAGGCCACTACTCTAGAGCTGTTTCTTTCTGTATTGGTTACAGTTCCAATAATCTGCCTTTTTGTAACACCTATATTGATATAAAATAATCTATTTCTATAAAAGAGGGGATTGGGGGGAATAAAATGTGAATAATCATAAATATTTGGGTTGAGGTAAACTGTAATTTTGAGGGTGAAAAAATGAAATGAGCCAAAATTAAAAAAAATAATGTAAATATATTTGGGTAAGGGACATGAGGGACGGGGACGAGGACAGGGGTGTGGGGTGCTTCAGTACAAGGTCACAGAGGGGGTCAGTTAAGACTATTTTAACAGTTCTTTGTCGGCACTGGTCCACAAACCATGAGTATTACTGTTCATTATAGGCAGTTTGATAGGGTGTTTGTTTCATTATGTCCTTAAATATAAAGGCGAGGCCTAAAGAGACTTGATAAATGAGACCAGAGGAAGGAAAAGAACTCCTAAATGGTCCAAGCCCCGATTATAGATCAGCAAAGAGCCAGTAATTATCACTGATGTCAAACATTTTTCAAGTCATGAAATAAAATTATTTTAAACTCCCCACATGCACTGAGCATGTTCTTTTAAACCCTTTCAACACTCACTATTTGGTTAAAAGCCCCATTCAAATGTTAGTGTTTCATATTTGGATAAAAGATGGAGGTCATGGTCAGTGAACAGGACTGTCAGCAGCAGCTCCATATTTAACCATTGTGTGATGTTCATATTTTTGTTACTCAGGCGGTGTTGATTGGTCTGGTGGACCCACTACCTTTTTGGGTTTTTGATTCAATACAATCAAATAATTTTATGTTAAAATACTCAATATACATGTACTCCATCCCAATTACAAGAAATATAAATAACATATATGGTTAATATTTGCCCTTTATCTTGGTTGGATCACATTTATAAATTAAAGTGCTGCTCATTTTTGTTAGTTTTTTAATAAAATGTAATGAAAAAGAAAATCAATTGTGATCAAGATATGACTTGTATGTTCCAGCATATGAGGAAGTGGCATCACAGGCAGCCCAGATCTTTATAACATATTTTGCAGGTTTAGATGGTATATACCATCTACTACCTAAAGGGGCCATTTTAGTGGGAAGGCCCTCAGAGCAGAGAATCTTTTGGCCGTCTTGATCAGTTTTGATAAGGAACCACACAAGCAAGTTTGGTTCCTTATCAACTTCTAGTTTGGTATAAAAGGGAGAAGAATCAGTTAACCATAGCAGCTGGAGTAATAATGATAGTAATGGGAATGGTAATACATACATATATTGTAGTAACAAGAATCAAAGAAAGAAAGAATAAAAAGGCAATAAAAAAAAAAATTGGGTGGAGTATTAATGAGCAGAGGAGGAACAACAACAGCATTAGACAGTAGGGGAAGGAGGGGTTATCTTGGTGTGGCTTTGGTTGTGGGGAGAGAAGATGTAGGGAAATGGGGCAATGAATAAGTAGGTAAATAAATAAAATATAGTAAAATATGGATAGAACAAAGTAAAGGAATGAGGAATAGATATATGAAAAGGAGAAAAAGGGAAAGGAATGTTGATAATAAAATAATAATATCAGAAGGGGATCAAGAACATAAATGAACAAATAGACGAGTAAGTCTAATGAGTACGTAATAATGGTAATGATAGTAATGGTAATATTAATAACAACAGTATTATTATTATTATCAATATTTATAATAGTAATAATAACAGTATTAATAACAATAATAGTAATTCTTTTTTGATTTTTATTTTACTTTGTTTTTTAAATCATCACTGCCATTGTAGTAAGTGTTAGTTATGGGTGGGGCGTATTATGCATTATGCTGTTTAACAAAGACAGATGGTTTGGTATATTAATAAATGCATAAATGAATTAACTGTATATTTTAATAAAGAAAGTTTGGTTGTTTGAAAATACAACCAAAAATAGTTACTTTGAAAATACTGTGAGTATTTTCAAAGTAACTATTTCAGGCACAGGCACATGTACATGCGCCCAGACACACACACAAACCAGACATCTCATATAACCTGTTGACGTGAACTTTGAGTAAGTTTTTTACTCAGGTGTGTTGGAATAAAACTAGAACACGTGATCTGCTTTCAATACTGTGCCAATTATTGTAACCTTAGGCCGCACAAAATACGGGCATAGCTGCGTTCCATCCGGTTTGTTCTGGTCCTGGACTAGAGTCAAGAGACCCATCCAATATGGTGGCGACGCTGGATTAAGCTCCAGCACGTAATGAGGCGTCTACGTATATTATGTCTATGGTTTACATGGCCGTGTTAGAGCGTCTTGCTGACAGGATCCAAGATGGCGCTGCAAGTGGACTCCTTTGTCTGAGCTCTGCAGCAAACTTTAATATTTAGTTTGATATATCATCAACCAATGTAAATGACTCAAAGATAAGTACTTTAGCTTTAACCTAAGAAAAAATAATAACAATAAAGCGATATCCTCTAAAAATGACGGGTGTGGACAAGAAAATAAAACGCATGGAGTGCACTGAGGAAAACATGCGCAGTAGCACGAGGGGGGCTGAAGCCGCTGGAGCTAGCCATATCGCCCTTATGGACTCTTTTCATGACTACAGCGCCGTTACAAAAGATGAAACGACATTTAGTGCGATGGAGGAAGAATTTTCTGCCCTGCCAGTCACTCCAACTGGCACACCATCTATACCACCACCAAGAAAGAAGGTAAAACCTGACAACACTCCAGACACTGTCTCTACACTGGCCGATCTGATTAATCAATGCTCTGACAAGCTTGAATCTTTGATTCAAGCAAACAAGACAGAAATTGCACATCTGAAAGAGAAAGTTTTCTCTGTTTCTGAAGAAATTAACCCCATGAAAGGCAAAGTAACCCAGTATGAGCATCTTTATCAGGAAGACAAGAAACGCACTGACATCTTAGAGACACAGCTTACTGAGCTAGAACGGTATTCCTGCCGTTGGAACCTGCGACTGAATGGCATCCCAGAAACGGTTAACAGCCAACAAATCCGGATGGAGGTCATCAAAATATACCAGGCAGTGTTACCAGAAGGCAAAAAACGTCTGCCAGAGGTCATCGACACAGTCTGACTAGACAAAAAACAACAAACGGACCTCAAGCTGAAATTCTCCAGTTTTCCTCAAGGGTATTCAAGACAGCAGTCTGTGCAGCAGCCAAAAATGAGTATCTGCGAGACAACAATCTTCACTTTGCTGAGGACCTTTGAAAAATCGACAGAGAAAATCACAGGAAATTATGGCCAGCAGTACAGGCAGCAAGAAAGGAGGGGAAAAAGCCTACTTCATTGGAGATCGTGCTTTTGTTGAACAAAAAGAAATCTTCCTATCTCCACCTTAAAGACAATTATCTCAGCTGACATTTAGAACTTCCTCATTGCCCCACTAGAGGGCATCATTGACCCACAGCACTGCAGCTGGAGACCTACAGTGGATGTCTGAAGTTTCTACTCTTTACAGTTCAGGTTACAGCCAGACAATCCAAACTATGCTTTTCATCTGTACTAAATGCATTTTATTTTTATTCTTCTATTCACTTAGTACTCTGAATCCCTCTTAATGTTCCTCTGAACTTCAATACCTTGTCTGAGTTAAAATGGTGTTTTAACAGTCCTTTAATGACTTTAAAGCTAAAGTAGAGAGGGAGCTATTTCTTCCTACCACTCTACATTTCAGTTCACACCACTAAAAGTTGTGATAAACTCTAAAATCTCATGCCATATGCATACATTTTAAGTTTAATGGTTTTAAGTAGGAGTTAAATGACTACTTATGTTACTCTAATATTCACACAATCCTGATTGTATTTTGGTGCAGTTCTCAGTCCCTTTTCTACAGTTTGTGGTAAGTCATTAGCGACTAATTTCTCAAGTGATTTGTTCTTAGTAATTCAAACTGTCTTCATCTTTACTTTCTTTGAATGCCAGGGGTTTAAGAGACAATGGAAACCGCACAACTTTTTATCGGTTATTTTTATTTTCAAAAAACTTGAACACAAATTTTTGTTTTTACCAAGAAACTCATTCAACAGTTAATGACACAAACTTCAATGAAAAATAATTTCACTGGTAATATTTTTAAGAATATATTGGCTTTACATAGGCGAACCTCAACCGATGTTGAATATCTTGAAAAGGGCTCCAATTGGCTGATTTTAATTGGTCGGCCGATATATCGGTCGGACCCTAATATAACAAAAAAATAAAATATAATTTCTGACACATACAAACAAAATTACTAAAGCCAAAAACCTAATTAGAAAAGCACTCCGAGAGCGCAGACCTCTGCCAAGCAGCTCAGTTCCACCCATAAATTGTGATTTCCACCTAACATCTTGCCAACAGTCAAACAAAATATCACCTTCTTGGTGGAGGTAAAAGGGCTCACATACCTGTACAAAATAAATACAGTTTTTACTTCATGCATCTGATCTCCACCTCCACACCGTTAAGGGGGGAGCAGACAGCATGGCAGACTGCATGAGAAACCGCCCACGCAATAATAGCCTAGCTTGAGATCGCTAAGTTAGCTGGTAAAACTTAGTGCTCTACGTCACTTCAAAAAATATTCCTAGACACGTAGTTTTTATAATATCAGTGAGCCTTACAACAGAAAGTCTGATCCATTATGTGACATCTTAATCGTGTTTTATCTCTAACAAGAGCTAACGTGGAAACTTACTTCTCATCATGTCCTCAAGGCATCAGAGAGAAGCGCGAAAGTGCCGGAAATTACTCACCGTAGAGACCACCAAAATAAAATAAAAATATACCCAAAATTAATATTTAACCATGTACCAAAAACAATATAATGTAACTAAGAACCAATGTTTGACTTTTTGTGAATTATACATCTTTTCATGTAAAACTTGTTACGTAAACATGGACCAACATTTTTTTTAAAATGTTTTGTGGTAGTAGTTACATGTACCTAAAAAAGTGGCCGAGGAATGTACAGTGCTTGACAAATGTATTAGACCACCACCTGATGTAAGGTTTCTGCCACAGCTGCCCTAAGTAAACAGCATTGGTAATACCAAAATCGTTTCCGTTTCTGTAAAGGCTGATACACCAGAATGTAGAAGCTCTTTAACAGAAATATTCTCAGTGCTAAAATAGTCCATTTGAAAATTCATGGATAACAATATTTTTTTTTTAGAAATAAAAAAAAAGTAAAGCACAGTATGATTATTTGTTGATTAGGACATCAAATTATATTTCCTTACTTTCATTCCTGAACAGAAAAATCAGTTTTAATGGTTGGATGTTTCACTTGATTAATTTTTGATGTCCCAGAGAAGCCCAGTGAGCAGCTCAGATTTGGTAAAAAGTCTGTACTTCCTCGTTCTTGCTCAAAATGTCCAATAACAGTAATATTCAGTTTTAAACAAGTTTTTGAAAGACTTAAAATATTTTTATCATTTTATGACAGGGGGTAAATAAATTAGTAAAGCCTGTATTAAGTGTAGGTATTCAATTTATATTTCTCTGTATTTTTTTTTTTTACATATTTCTGTGATTTATGTTTCGTTATCCAAAGTCTTTAAAAAACGCTTTTCTGCAGACAAAATTCTGTTTCATGTATTTATCTCTTCGTGGGCCTCAGTAGTATTATATGATGGAGGATAAGGGCCACGTAAAAAGAAAAAAAAAGGAAAGTTACGAGAATAAAGTAGAAAGTTACGAGAATAATCTCATAAAGTTACAAGAACAAAGTCATAAAGTTCTGAGAATAAAAGTCATAAATGTACTTAAATTAAGATAGAAAACAAACTTTATTCTGAAAAGTTGTACAGGAAGAGCATACATTTCCTCTTCCGAAATTGAGACAATTTCCTCCAAGTCCTGTGGTTTCTTCAGAAAAAGCCCCATTTTCTTGCAGTATCTTTTCAGGGGCCTAATACTTATGATAATGTGATGCTGATGTGCCAAAAGAAGTATTTCCTTCTACTTCTACTAAAGTATAACTTCACTTGATGCTCCACGTTCCTCATTTTTGTACAGGCGGCTGCTGCTCTTCTGATAGCCTCTACAGGCTAAAATAACGAGTTTATTCTAATAAATTTATGAGTTTTTACTGAACATTATGACTCTATTCTTGTAACTTTTCGACTGAATTCTCGTAACTTTGACTTTACTTTATTGTAACTTTTTCGACTTTATTCTTTTTTTTTTTTAAATGCACTTTTTTTATTTGGCCTTAATTCTCTGTGGTAGTATTAGGACTACAAGAAACTTTTCTTTAATATTTTTGTTCAGGAGAATTGACCCACTGAATGACTTTCTTCATTCCTGGATTTCCTCTTAACAGATTTCTAAACTCCAGTTGGGTTTCTGTGATACGTTTGGACGATAACCGCTGCTGTGTGCTGGATTAAAGCTGGTGTGTGTGATGAATGTCAGAATCAGAGTCAGTGAAGAGGCCGGACGTCGATTCAGTTTCTGGTGTTTTATTGGTGATAACTTGTTACAGTTTCTGGACAGCTAGTGAGCGCTCTCATCTACCAACAGACATTCTCTCAGCGTCTCGTGGCCTGAAGAGGAGGAGCCTGGTCGTGGTCATCGAGCAGATTTTCTGAAAACCCGAAGAGGCCTTGTGACACACACACACCCTCACACATCCACACAGAGGCGACACACAGACGGCGGCTGGGACGGTTTATAAGATGGAAGGTTTCTGCTTCATCAGAGCCGTGAGCAGCGAGACTTCAGGGGGTCTAAGAGCTGCTGTTGGCCGGAGGGGGGAGACAGTCACAGGCACAGGAAGTCCAGGGCGGTGTCTCGCTCCTCCACCAGCTCGGCTGCTGTGGCGTCCATCTTGGCACGGGAGAAGTCGTTGACGGGGAGTCCTTCAACTATTTTCCAGCTCTTGTTCTGTGCAGCACAACAGAAGGAAGATTTAATGCTGATATTCTGACATTTTGACGATTTCTTTTCACCAAATTTTGTGACAATCATCTGTAAAAATCAAACAGGAAATGACATCATGACCGCAAAAACATCTCAGACAGAAACTGAATTAAAACAAACATGAGAAACAAGTCAAGGACCCTCAGGGGTCATCTCTACTTCAATAAAACATCCATTTCGGGCATTTCGGTGTTAAAATAAGGGTGCACAGAGCTGGATTTTCGCCAACAGCTGATATGCCCACATCATCATAATCATGTGTATCAGTTATCGGGGTGAACATCTGAAACAGTTTAAGTGAGGACATGTAGAATGTCCAAGTAAAAACAAGTTTAAAATAATGTACAAGAACATGGTGTTCACAAAATACTATAATAAAGAGTATTAAGTAGTTTGATAATATGATTATTGCTATAAAATAATTATGGTAGAGAATTATGTATAACTGTCTTCCAGTGAACATCTAAAAAAAAAAATTTTAATTATCTTTATGTATGTGATAGATTGGTGATGGAAATATTTTGTTGCAATGTCCAAGCAAGACATTAGTGTGCAGGGAAACAGCTGTGTATAAGTATGTGTGTGTGAGCCTGTGTAGTGTGTGCATAACATCTGCATTGGTTGGTAACAAACCGGTTGGAAAAGGGGTGAGAATTAATACGTTTATTACTTCCTCGCACTCCTTTTTGAATATATTGTTGATGTTTTACTTAACTTCATATTCAAAATAAATTACAAAAATAAATAAATAATTATTGCCAATAAAAATATTTTTTGTCAGGAACACAAAGCCTCTCCACTCCTGAAACTGACCGTTTGTCTCATGGTGACGGTCTTTTTGTGTTGGGAAAAGATGTGAAGCAAGAAAAACAACATGCACCTGTACCTTCTGCCAATATAAGACATATATTTGTCCAACACACAGGACCAGCATATCAGCAAAATCTTATGTGCTAACATGGATAATCAGATTTTTGGGAAATTATCTGCTATATAAACATTGCTCCATGTTATTGTGCATCCCTTCCACACTAAACTCATTGGCCTGTCCCATATGTAAAAGGAAATACATAAAACATTTCTGCCGGGGTAACCACGCGCTCTGATTGGACGGCTGAGTCTCTGCTCATGTCGGTCTATGTGGAGAGCTCCTTTGTTGGCATTACAAGGGAAGCTGGGAAATGAAGTCACATAGGCTTTGAAAACGTTGACCTGAGTTTGCAAATAAACTACAATTCTCAAAATGACGTAAAGGGGCAGAACCCCCACAGCAGCTGAGGAGGAATGAATGAGATTTCCATTAAACTTCAATGTTTTTTAGTGATGTCAATCTGGATCAGATCCAGGTGAAATTTACCTTGATGATAGAGGCATGTCATGCATATTGTCCTTCAAAATTGGAAGTCCACACAACCGATCTAATCAGCATGAAGAAACCTCAGACCGTGTCCTACTGCAGTCAGAGTTATCAGATGTAGTTCCTGGTGCTTTGTTTTTGGCTTTACTGAAGTCTTTCTGTTCCCTGTAACGTCATCACCCACTGAGCCCGCAGACTCACCTTGGTCTCAACAGGGAAGGAGTAGATGAGGTCCTCTGGGATGCCGTAGGAGTTTCCTTTAGCATACACACCCATGGAGACGAACTCACCCTGAAGGACGGAGACACAACAGCTTCAGAGTGAACAAACAAGCAACAACAAAAACACTGCAGCACGTCCTGAGGGACACCGAGCTCAGAAATGAGGGTAAATCTTACATCGTCGCCATTATTTCTGCATTTTATTCAATAAAACAGGCAGAATTTATTTTGGTGCATTTAAACTTGTCCCTTTTCATCATTTTGGGGTAAACAGTAAATTAAAACTAACTTATATGTGATTTACTGTTAATTATTGGGATATAGTTTGCTTATAAAATCATGATGCATATTTGTAAAAACTAAAACAGGGGGTGAGAGCTCTATCAACTCAGTCCTCAAAAGGAGAAAAAAGCTTTAACTGTTTCATGAGGGTTTTTTTTTTTTTTTTTTAGATCTATCCGTTCTAATGCGTTTCAGGTAGCCTGATTGTATATACCATGACAACATCACAGAGATTAATGGATGAAATTAAAATGTTCACTTGCTCAACACATCTATTTAACCCTATAATGCCTGTTGTATCAAATTTGATACATACTTTTGTGATACCTCTATCTAATCAATATGATCAACAAATTACTAAAAAAAAACAATCTGAGCACAATAAGATAAATGATAATGTCCTCAAATAGATTATCAGCTGCCAAAAACACCTGATGTATCAAATGAGATACAAAAAACATATGTTCAATTTAATGGAAATTTTTATTTTTTTAAGGATTTCAGTAGAGATTGAAATAACACTTCTAATCCAAACAATTATAATTTTCTGGCTATAATTGTGTTTTCAGGCATTCAAGGGTTAGATATCAGCTCAAGGAGGAAATACCACAATATCTCTATTGCAACATGCCCTTGATTATAACACGCACGCCATCTTTTCATGATTTTTGCCTGAAAAAACACCGCGCTCCAATATAACGCACACCCAAAATTTGCTCAAACCTTACTCAGACAACTCAAAAATTACCTTTGTTCAAAGTTTTAATCAATAAAATTTCAGTATTTTTACAGCGAATACTGTACATAATTTTCTCTCTCAAACCTTTTGCTTCACGCATGTGTTATTACTCGATTTATGCCTGAGCATGCTCAGTCGTGGTGTACCGACCAATCAGAGAGCAGCTATCAACATGCCGATGTCTTTGACCAATCACAGCGCAGCCATTTTGCATCCCCTTGCTCACAAGATGGCAGCGCTCTGTGTTTGCATGTGTTTTTTTTGCTGTATTATGCTTGTACTCGTGTATAATACCCGAAAAATTAGAGATTATTTGAGAGCAAAAAAATGGGTGTTATAATCGAGAAATTACGGTAATTATTGGTAGTTTTAGCCAGGTGCTTCAGGCTAAGTCCACACTGAAGGTCTTGATGCTCACTTCTGATTTGTTTGCGTTGTTTTCAACATTTTAATTTAAACATGACTGCAATCAGACTTCAGTGTGAACCGTCTGCTGCCCTGAAGAGCTACACATGTCAGTGCGTGCATCAGTTTGAAGTTGTTCGCCAATCAGAGCGGCAAAATTCTGACTAAGTGATAAAGAGAAGAAGATGAAGAAGAAAGAGACTAGACATTTTAACGATAGCTGCTGCCTCTGGATCAGGCCCTAGCTGTGTTCGAAACAGTTTCCTTTCACAGATATAGCGCACTATAGAGTGTGTTCGCCATATTATAGTGTTCGAATTCTTAGCGGTTAATTTCATTCACTATATAGTACGCTATAAAATACCCACAATGCACAGCAAATGTGAGCGTACATACGATGTACCCTGTATTGTACTCCCGTATACCACAATGCAATGCAGTTGTGTTTTTCCAGAGAAGAAGAAGAGTAGAAAGAAGGCTGCTGTGGCACAAATTGGCGCTGCTTTTCGTTTATAAATCTAACATAAAAGTATCTTTAACACATTTGTAGTGTAGCTTTTTTACGTCTTTTAACGGTTGTAAACAGCTGCAAAATTCGCTATTTATCCTCCCGAGTGCCCAGTTTGTTTGTGCAATGCTTGGTGCATTGCGTCACAGGAATATCTGGCTCATCTACTGACGCAATGATGTTTAGAAAGTATCAGCGTAGTGTCCGAAACTTCGTTCGGTCATTCCCTATGTAGTTCACTATTTCATTAACACTACACAGGGAATAGTGAGTGAGTAAACGAGTGCTGACTCTAAAACTCCTTATTCTGTAACACTTTAAGCTCTGTTCGTATCCGGACGTCCTCACTGACCTCTTTGGTGCCGAACCAGATGTCCCTCATGTGGTCACAGATGGCCTTGGCAGCAGACATGGCGCTGGAGAGCTTCCTGGCCTTGATGACGGCCGCTCCGCGCTGCTGCACCGTCTGCAGAAGAGGAGACGTTCAACAACAAGAAACCGACTAATGACCCTGGGAGATCGTGTCTGACTGAATAGTTGAGCGCTCACAGAGATGAAGTCTCCTCTGAGCCAGGCATCGTCCTTCACGGCGTCGTAGGCATTCATCTCAGAGCCGTTGATGGTGACCTTGGCGTGGTGGACGTCGGGGTACTGAGTGGAGGAGTGGTTTCCCCAGATGATGACATTCTTCACATGATCAGAGGAAACACCGCAGCGCATCGCCACCTGCAGGACGGACACAGAAACAACAGCAGAGAGACGAGAAAACGATCAATGTGCGAAGATCATTATGAAAAACAAATGCTGAAAAAAGTTTATTTTTACTATTTTATAAATGACAATATGGAGACAAATTAAATGTAACAAAACTTGGATATTTACTGAAGACAAATACCAGGGTTCACACGCTTTTCTAGAAATAATTTTCCAGGACATTTCCCTCTCTGTTTCGTCTCCAGGACGTGACAGAGGCTGATTAGACTTAGCGGGAGACAGGGACGCACTGTGTCCGTGAACTGTCACAGATATCGTGACCTTATATGAGTTACAATACTTAATCTATAATAGAAACACAGAATCTGCTGTTTCAGCTCCTTTCTCAGTGGAAGTAATAAAGTTTTTACTGTTTTTTTAAGTATACTGTCCCTTTAAATATATTTTAATGGTCACAAAAGTTTTACAAACACAGTTATAGTTTATTATTGTTGCTTTCTAGTGGAAATATTGTTGCGTTTAATGTTTTCCTGCCATTTCTTGTGTTTTTCTTCTGATTTTATTTTTCCATAATTGAAACAACCTGGCAGAGAGGATAAGGACACACCAGGCAGTGATAATCTTAACCCTATGATAAGTTTGTTACTGATGGTGGCACGATCCTTAAGTGTTCACTCTCCAACCTGGATGATTATTCAGCCTTCTGTTTGGGTTTGACTTCTCGCTCTGAGTTTCCGTGGGGCTTGTGTGAGTACCTGGGAGCAGGCTCTGTTGTGGTCCAGGCGGGTCAGGCAGGAGAAGTTCTCTTTGGGGATGGATGGAGCAGATTTGGAAGCGATCAGACAGTTGGTGTTCGCCGGGTTTCCAACGACCAGAACCTGAAATAAACAAATAAATAATAATTAAACCTCCTTAAAGTGCAAACATCTCAGCTTCAAAACAGACACGTTGTCTCCTAAAAACGTGAGACTGTTTAGAAACAACGCTCTGGTACAACACGAGGCCACAGGAGGACAAAGAGGCACCTCAGGGTGTAGCTGTGGAAATCTGGTCTTATTTTGACCCCTTTAAATTAAAAAATGTCTTCTTTAACAAAAAATGCTTCTTATGACTGTTGAACCATGACTAAAAACACTTTGTCAGTGTAAAACTGCACAACCTACTCTGGATTTTAAAGGGATACGCCAACATTTTCTTTGTTTTTGTGTCTGCCTCACTCCTAAGTCCAGTCTTTCGACTGTGCACACAGTGAAAAGGAAGAGACGAGAAGAGCTCGCCCACCGCTTATTAGCTTAGCTTAAACACTGGGAGTCAATGGGTAGTGTTAGTCTGCCTCTGCCTACAGTCATCAGATAAACACTTCAGCAACTCGAAATGGTCCTGTGTGCTTGTTATAACTGTTTGTTTTTTTTGTTTGTTTTAACCACATTGTGTTACATGAAAATTAAGTAGATATAAACAAACTGCTTGTAGCGTGTGATGACCCCACGCTGCTTTCGTGGCTTATTTTCTCCGACAGTTCTTTCAATCACGTGAAACATTTGGCACCATATACAGCAATGTATAGCATTAGCTTTATGTCATGTCATGCACCTCACACAACCTCACTTTAAAAAATGAACCATCCCTTTAAATTTCACAGGTCAAAAGTAAACAGTAAAGCGAATTTTTAATAAGGTTAACGTAATCAAACCCAATTAAAGGAACTTTAACACAATTAACTAGTTATTTTTTTTATTTTTTATTATCATATGTTGATTTATTTTGCTTTAATTATAGTAGCATGTCTCGAAACAAACATCCTTCAAAAACAATCATTTTGAAGTAACAGCTCAGAAAATGTTATTTGAGTTCATTTAAATTCCTTTTCTTAAACTGAAAGCAATAACAATGTTTCCTAAAAGTCCTTTACAAAAATCATTATAGCTTATTATAAGTGTTATTTATTTGTAAAGAATAAATGCATCTATTTCAGACCACTGTAGAAATATTTCACATTTTCAATGCTGTAAAACATTTTGCTTGTTTAAATGTGTCTCATTGGAGGATCAGACTAACATATTAAAAATATTTTAGATGTTTTTTTTATCTTGATTTTATCTCTTTATTTAAAAAAAATGTGAAACTGGACCACATTGAGAGAGGAGGAGGGCCACGTGGCCCCTGGGCCTCCAGCTGTCCACCTCTGAGCCTAATTCTGGTGTCAGAATACACTGTTTATGCACGATTAAGGCTTGACCCGTCAGTCGCAGGGGTTCAGGACCAGTCGACCACAAAAATCGTTTGTTCCGTCTCATGTAGGGTCAAAATGACCAAAAACAACAAACCAGCCTGGGACGCCTCACGACAGAAAGTCTCTCAGGCTCGATTTTTGACCTGCCTCCACGTCAGAGTCACTGACCAATGAGAGCACACAGCTCTGCATGTGCCATGATCACGGATGTAAACAAAGTGAGGTCGATGCCTGAAAGCTACGAGACAGAGGAAAAGTTTGCAAAGCTCTGAAAAACAATATCCCTGCTGTTCTGATGAAGAGAAATTACAGACTGTGAACAGAGAAACACGGAGAGAGACTGATTTTATTTATCAGCAAACTAACTTCATCCAACAAAACCTTTGGACATACAAACATAAGTCCTGTTCTCTAAATACAGTCTGTTTGTCACATCAGTTGTTAATTGCAGTCGGTTTCACTCCCGTAGTCTGTCATGTTCATCGGCAAAGTAACTTCATGAATTTATGGCTCCTTGGTCGACTAATGTGACATATCAACCGTCATTATCGACGGAAAAAAACTGAAGTCATTTCAGGCATTGTTCAGAGTCTCAGAGAACTTGAAACAAGAAACTCAAAGGCTGAGAGCTTCAGTCTTGTGTTGTTGCTGCTGTGGTGTCATGATGGTCTGTCACTGGATTGGTATCAAATCACTTTCACATCGTTAAAGACCTGAGGCAGACGTAACGGTTAAAAGATCAGCAGTGAGCACTGTGTGCAGTGACTGATGTTTCTTGATGTTCCACTCAGACTTCATTAAAACTTAAAAATGTCTCCAGTGATATAGACTTAAGTTGAGCTGTGAGACATGTTTTCTTATTTTAAAAAAAAGGGCCATTAACAACAAAGACACGGAGGAGCCTAAAACATGTTTGAAACTAAAAATAAAACACTTATAATCTCCGGAGAGTCACAGAGCCTGCTTTGTTCAGGAAGAGGCTCGGTGCAGCAGACTCTGGAGAGCTCTGGTCTAAACCTCTCCTGAGGAATCTAAAAATCCTCACAGGCTTCAAAACATCAGCCTGTTTTTGTTTGCCATGGATTCCCTGCATCAGGAGTTTTGACCTTTGGCCTTTAGCGGAGGCTGAACCAACGTCACAGGGGCCCTGATGACCCAAAGTCCTCTGTGGCTGCCTCACGAGGAGGTTACAGAGTGAGCGACAAAAGACTGAAAACACAAAGAGTTCAGAGGAAACGCTCAGCAGAGGAAAACATGACGGCAATTCGATTCTAACAGACGGAGACGATGAAAAAAGGACTTTCATATTCTCCAGTTTATCCAACTGAACACTTAAAATAAAATCCCCAAAGGCAAAAAGAAAACACAACTAGAAAAGCACCCAGAGAGCACAGACCTCCACCAAGCAGCTCAGTTACAGCACTGGCTTTTCCACACCTCCTATAAAAGACCCAATCCTGGACCACCACGTGCTCCGATTGGACGGCCGAGCTGGGAAATGGAGTCAATTAGGCTTAAAAACGTTGATGTCAGTGTGCAAATAAACAATTCCCATCATGAAGTAAAGGGGTGAAACCCTCACAGCAGCGAGCTGAAATGAAAGGGATTTCCCAAAATAAAGTTCAGTGTTTCTTTGACTCCAATCTGGATCGAGTCCAGATGAAAGTTACCTTGATGAGAGAGTTATATTTTATATATTACCCTGTAAATTTTGAAGCAAATCCATGAAGTGATGGCAGAAATATGTTTTTTTTTTGTTGTTTTTTTTTAAATACAGCCCAATGTTAACCTATGGGGTTTTTAGAACATTTTGGATTTTTTTTGCATCCAGACAAACATGCACATCACCACCAACATTTAATGTCTTCTTCCTAGGACCAAACTACACCTCTGCTAAAATTTTCATGTAAATCCATCCAGTGGTTTTTGCGTAATCTTACTAACAGACAAACATACACCGGCGAAAAACACAACCTCTTGGCGGAGGTAAACAACCCCACACAGAAACTTTCCTGTACTTTAAAATCCTTCCTGGAAATGAATAAATAATTATTAAATCTATCCAGGCTCAGACTGATCATCACCTTGACGGTCTTCTTGGCGTGCTGGTCCAGTGCACTGCCCTGGGTCTTGAAGATGGCCACGTTGGCCTTCAGCAGGTCCTTCCTCTCCATCCCCTCCTTCCTCGGCATCGAGCCAACCAAGATGGCTGCGTCCACGTCCTTGAAGCCGACCTCCACCTTGTCTGTGGGGATCACCTCTGCAGGGGGACAGGGACAGATGGTTTACAGATATGTTTATATCTTTTTATTAAAAAAAATAGTTTATAATGGTGTTCAGGTCTGAGGCCTCAGAGGGACTCATCTGAACACTTGACTGAATAAAAACAAATGTTAAAGTGGGAAAAATAAACCAATCAACAATATTTACACACACCATGTAGCACAGTCACTAATGTTAAGTTACAGCTTTAGGAAACAGGAGGACGTTGAATTTTAATTGTTTGTATCATATTCAGATGTGCAGTAATGAGTCCTGAAAACAGAGGTGAGTTAGCATTTTAGCACTTCATGTTCCCTCAGCTCTCAGTTAAAGGTCTGAAATACGGTCTGCAGTGAGTGAACACATGCAGACAAGACGTAACACATTTATTTTTACTAAAGCAGAAAATACATCTGTGATCATCCCACCTGTAAATTTTCAATCTAAACATAATTTAACATTGTCAAATGTCTGGGGACTTTTTGGTCTGATTTTATACTAAATTTAGCATCTATAAAGGACCTCTTTCACAATACATGTAATTTTGCCCACAGCCCAATTTTTTGTTTATTGTGTGGTATTTGTAGTACACCCAGAGACTCCCAAGAATATACCTTTAGAAAATCCAAAAGTCATCCAGGGCCTGTACTATGACCTATTTTATGATCATTGCCATAGGTGTGAGCCAGGGTGCACACTTTACCCCAAAACTTACTCAAACACAAATAATAAATCATCAAATTGGGTCAAATCACCTTCACTGAAGTCTGGTGCATCTTTTGAAATCAAATGTAAAGCTAAGTATTACAATTGAAAGAAGTTATTGAATTTTAATTGGAAAAAAATTAGTTTTTTTTAATGATTTTTTCAACAAATTCAATTCTTTGGAGATGTGTCTGACCAACTTACAGTTGCTGTACACCTTAAATACTTACAAATTATTTGGCCACATATATATTCTCAAAGTGGGAAAAAAATCATCAAATTCTGAGACCGGTAAAGTTGTTCAATTAACAGGTTGGGTTACTGTGGTAGAATCAGGATACTGTTCCATGTCTTGTATATCAGGGAACCTTTAAAGATTTGTTCAGAATTCATCCTTTAAGTATGATTTCTTTTAGAATTTGAATGCTAGATTCAAAACAAACATTTCACATGAAATGTTATTCATTTTAATATTGAACAGCCACAAAGGGCCTGTATATAATGCCTTTGTGATGAGATAATAATGAGCCATTGATACAAGTAAAAACCGATGCAGTTTTGGATTGTTGTAATCAGATTGTATATATCTACAATGACAGCAATACATAAACATTACTTCTGTCAATTTCTGTTTCTAGTACTTATATATACATGTAATCTGTTTTATGGCCTTCGTGTCTTTTTGCATAGCAACGGCTTGGACAATTTTAATTTGTAGACTGGAAACTATAGTGAGGGAAAGGGGATCTGAGAAATCCATAAGATGTATGATTGGCTGGTTATTTCATAGAATGGAGTCTTTGAATTTGCTTGTGTATGGTTGGAGGGGTTTCTGATTTTGAAAATGTTTATAATATCCCAAATAATAGATTACAGATGCAACATGTGCACACATGCCAGAGGTTCTCTTTCCAGCAGGACAGAGACAATAATATGCCTTCACAGGATCATCTGATGCATTCTTGTCAAATTGAATCCAAACATTGTATTTTATTTGAGATCTGTGACGAGAATGAATCTGTCCCCTAATGAGATCAGCATCATGCTGGTAAACCCAAATCTCATAGTCACCACCATTTTTTTGATGCTCAGCAATGTAGCCAGGGGACTGTTTGATTTGGTATGTACCCCATGTTATGGTCTCAAGGTATTCCAGATCCACACGAGGGAACGAGATATCAGATGCTTCAAGCTTCTGCCATTCACTACGAGCTCTACGTGACATATTTGGGTCTTCTGCAACTCGTTTTGCCAAAACATTGTCTTTTTTTAAAAGTGAAAGCATACGCTGAGCCATCTTAGTATCTCGTTCCTCTCGATCTGGATCTGAAACATATATTGGTCCTCTGAAGGCATTGAGACATGCAGTTACTGTGCGCACTAATTTGCCAATGACCTCAACGAAATAATTTGAGGTAAGTTGTTCCTTAAACAACATCCACTTCTTTAAACGCCCGTGGTAGGACTCTACTATCAATCTTGTTTTGGTACAGCAACGATCACTATTGGCTGTTGAGGAATCCAATTGGGATTTACCAGTTGGTAAAAATGACGGCATTCTAGCATCATACCCCAACTTAGCAAGAAGATCTAAGGCATCCCTGAAACCGCGATCTACAATCATATTGTCATTTGCTTCTAACCAAGATTTCAATATTTCAATTTTTTCCATGATGAGCCGAGTTATTGTTGCATCATTTACGTTACCATGGTAGGGGCCAATAGTGTCTAAAACATATCCATCAAGCAGTACAACTGACATGAATTTTAGGTAATTTCGTTTTTTCTGTCCTCCGTAAGATGCCCTTTGAAACTGATGATCACTGCATTTGTTGAGGTAGATATATGTACCATCTAAGATAAGAGTGACCTGGTCACCATAAAAAGCTTTAGTAAAGACAGTGTTGTGAGTTATGGTATCGTGGCGTGAAATATGATTTGTGCCAAGGTATTTGGGAACAACTATTGTGTTCAAAATATCTGCAATTGTATGAAAATATCTTGACAGTGTAGCTTGGGAAAGATTAGTAAGCATGGTCATTAGATTCCATGAAAGGTTTGTTTTCAGTTTTGCCCAAAAGTAAAGAAGCAAATCTATTGCTCTGGAACTATCACTCGAACCTGAAACAAGATCAGATTCACACATGTCATACATGTTCTTAAATTGCACCAATGTCCAGCCAGTCCATGCATGGCAGTCAGAATCTGACAAGGTTTCAAACTTCAGTTTGGGTGATGTCTCATGTTTGGATACTTCATGTACAATTTCAAGCAAATCATTAATAACAACTGGAGAAATAGATTCATTCAGTTTACTTTCCAGAGGAATACGACTGTGCATATTTATCTTTGTGTCAGGGTGTAGAAAACTCCCGATGAGGTGTTCAGAACAAACACGAGCATCAGGCGGGCACCGAAGTGAACATTCAATGATAAGACAGTGACGAACAGACTTAGGAATGTTTATACAGTTGTCATTGTACCCTAAACACAAAGAACACTTACGATGTGAAGAGGAAGCATTCTTCAAATCTTTGATTTGGATAAGAGGTATAACAGATCGGTTAGTTCCAGGATTAGTGGGGCTATCCTCAATCTCAAATGAATCACAGATGCCTGTGGATTCATTGTCACTGTGAGTGTCTTCTTCTGAGTCAGGGCGTGGCCTTTTTCTAAGATATCTCATGTAGCATTTTAGACACAGCTTACTTCCACTCTCAACATTCAATCCTTTTTACTAAGCACCTGCTTTAACCAGTTGTTACTGGGAGAATCTAGACTCCTTCCAGATTTTAAGTTCTTCCCTTTATCTTTGAACCTGGTTTTGCAATCGGGTATAATACAAACCCCGTCCATTTTAACTTCAAACAATATGAAAATAAATTATCTGGAGGATTTAAATATATATTGGTATTCTCAGGGAAACAAACCTGGAAAATACACTAACAACAAAAAGGTATGGTTATAGGTATGGATACCACTTAGTATTGTACTAGATGCACAATTTTTTCATAAAATGTACATGTGTGCACACTAAATTGTGGTAACAGAAGACACTGTATATGAACAGCTATACTTAAAAAGAAATCTGCTGAATATAACACTTGCAGCAGAATATATGTTGTTCATACTCAAATGACAAATTGATACTAGCTAGCTAGGGACATATGTTGCTTGGACAACAATTCTTTACAGAATGGCAGAACTGACTAAACTCGTCTTGACCACAAGCGTGAAGGTCAACAATAGCATATTGCCTCAGCTTGAACGTACTACTCTATCATACAAGGAGATGCACCACTATCCCATTTATTCATTTGAAATATATAGCATGCATTGCAGTGTTGATTAGCATTGCGTTGGATGATATTTTAAAAAAGAGGAATTACAGGCCCTGCATACCTTTTCTGTTTTAAATGAAAAACATTTTGAAAAAAAATATAATTCAATTGAATGCACAATACTAAATTGAAGTTAACATTCATTTGCTGCAAATTGCATGAAATAAAACATTACCCTTGATATAATACAAGACATGGAACAGTATCCTGATTCTTCCACAGTAACCCAACCTGTTAATTGAACAACTTTACCTGTCTCAGAATTTGATGATTTTTTTCCCACTTTGAGAATATATATGTGGCCAAATAATTTGTAAGTATTTTAGGTGTACAGCAACTGTAAGTTGGTCAGACACATCTCCAAAGAATTGAATTTGTTGAAAAAATCATTAAAAAAAACTAATTTTTTTCCAGTTAAAATTCAATAACTTCTTTCAATTGTAATACTTAGCTTTACATTTGATTTCAAAAGATGCACCAGACTTCAGTGAAGGTGATTTGACCCAATTTGATGATTTATTATTTGTGTTTGAGTAAGTTTTGGGGTAAAGTGTGCACTCTGGCTCACACCTATGGCAATGATCATAAAATAGGTCATAGTACAGGCCCTGGATGACTTTTGGATTTTCTAAAGGTATATTCTTGGGAGTCTCTGGGTGTACTACAAATACCACACAATAAACAAAAAACTGGGCTGTGGGCAAAATTACATGTATTGTGAAAGAGGTCCTTTAAAGAGTATCTGTTTTTCCTTAATTTTTCTTACCTTTTCTCTAAAACAGCTTTAAAATATTATGCATTGGTTTTAATAATCATATTCTATAAGTTTGGGAGGGTTTTTTGTTGTTTTGCTGAAGTTTTGTTTGTCTGTTTCTTTTGTTTTTGTTCATTATGTTGATTTTAATCCAAACCATTCCTCTGTCATCCATTATCTTTACTGCTTATCCCTTTCAAGGTCACGGGGGAGGCTGGAGCCTATCCCAGCTGACACAGGGCGAGAGGGGAGGTACACCCTGAACCAGTCACCAGCCAATCGCAGGGCCTCATAGAGAGACAAAACCATTCACGCTCACACTCATCCCAAAGGGCAGTTTGGAGTCACCAATCAACCTAATGAGAGTGTTTTTGGTCTGTGGGAGGAAGCTGGAGTGTCTGGAGAGAACCCACACATGCACGTGGAGAAAATGCAGACTCCACTCAGAAAGGCCCTGCCCGACCCGGGGTCGACCTTCTCACTGTGAGGCATGTGCACTACCTGCTGCGCCACCATGCTGCCAATAAAACATAATGTTCAGTATATAATGAACTGAAGCAACATCACTGATAAAATGCAGAAAGTGACTTGATGTTGAACTCTGTAGATTTTCTGAGTAGCAGATCTGCAGCTTCAGTTCATTACAGTATTTTCCTTTTAAGCGTTGAACTGAAAGGCGGTCTTATCAGTCTTTATGCAGTAACAGCTCAGCTAAACTCCCACTGACAGGGATAAGAGATGCACTGAAAATGACAAGAGGTATAAATATGTATGTATAGGTTTTTTCTCTCCACCCACACATGTACGATGATAAGAGTGTTTCTGCGGCCTGACGTGGATTCATCAGCACAAACGTCTGATGTTGTCCTTCACCAGTGTTTATTGTGACAGCACTTTTTAATTTAGTTTTAGTCTTTTGCCTTAAATATCATATAGTTTTAGTCATAATTTAGTCTCTAAATTGTTTCAATTTTAGCCTAGTTTTAGTTGATGAAATCTGCTGTAAATTTAGTCGACTAAAATATGAAGTGTAAAGGGTAAGGCATTTTTATGTTTCCTTGAATTTCTGAAGTCATGTTTTACACTTGGATAAAATCAAACATCTAATAACCCTTTATTGAATGCTAGTAAAGTCTGAATGTATAAATGAACAGAAACAAATTGGACTTTTGTGTGAAATGCAGTCACCTTTATTTAGGCTACCTGGCAGAGCATCTCAGTTACAATACCAGAACTGACAACAAACAGTGAACCTGCTCTACATGAATATATCAATTCATAAAGAGAGGAGCTCTAATTGGATCGCTCCACAACTTATCCCACCACCACCAAGCTAAGGCAGCTGTGATTGGATGTCCCTCTGAACTCATCCAACCTTTCCACACAACCAAAGTAGCTGTGATTGGATATATTCCTAACTTGTCTCTACTTTCTACATGACCAAATTAGGTCTGATTGGATTAAGTCTCTGTCAAACATTTTCATCTAGTTTTATTTATCGATAAAACTATCAGTTAGTTTAGTTTCAGTTTTTGTCATCTTGTTTTTATTAGTTACTGTCTAGTTTTCATCGGGAGAAGAAAGGTTGTTGACTAAAATAATGAGTCAACAAAATGAACCCTGGTCTTCACTCCGTCTCTCTGAGTCCTGCTGCCTCGGCTGATCACCACGATAACCAGCGTTTGATCATCAGAAGGAGGCCCTGCTGTTATCAGCCTGGACTTCAGCCTGGAGTTCATTCTCCTCCGTTCATTGTTGTCCCACCACCGCTCTGATTGGTTGCTGCGCAGGCTTAACCGTCAGCCAATCAGAGGCCTCGGTTCAGACACTCCTTCCTCCTCCTCCTCCTCCCAGCAGCAGCAGCAGCAGTAGAGGACATGGAGGTCAAAAACACTCAGAACTACAAACCAACTGTGTGCCGGGACAGTCGGAGGCAGGACGTTTGATTTATGCTCCTTTATTTTTAGCATGACGTGGACATTTTGTTCTCACCGTGGAGATAACAAACGGCCGAGTGTGGCCACAACAGCAGCCTCTATTTAACAAAGATGACACTCAAGTTCTTCCTCGGATTAGCTCTTCATTTTGCTCACTCATGACTGACCACAAACTTTCTACCAAAGAGGAAAAACATGATTTTAACAAAAAGACAATAAACATTTCAGCGTGTAGCATGTGGAAATATTTAGAAGATTAAGTCTGTTCTTAAGCTTGGCCCCATTTCTTCATGAATTTGTGAGTCAATTACATGAACAAACTGTGTCAGGATTGTTTAAGAGGATCACTTTATTTAGAAACAGCAAAGCAGGCTGTAATGGCAAAGCAAATGGTACAGATACTTTTATTACCTCTGCCTGAAAGGCTGTTTTGACAGTATTTGTCCTCTAGTTTGTTTGTTTGTGAGCAAAATAAACTAAAAAGTTCTAAATGCATTTTGATGCAATTTCCAGGGAATGTTGGTCACGGCAAAAGGAGGTAGACTTCGGAGGTGGACCAAGGTTCTCTAGATATTTTTAACACTGCACAATACGGCAGTTTTCAACATGTGTTGCTTAGAACTGGATGAACGATGTCAGAAATGCTTTGGCGCAATAAGGCTGTAGCATCACAGGAGAACCCTTCCTTAAAGACATGGATGGACATCACAATTAAAATTATATAAAGCCTCTCAGGCAAGACTTTATTTTTTCTGAAGCTCTGACTCTTCTGTTAAAGACATGATCTCTCCCCACTGTTGTTCTATTCATTTTCTTAATTGTTTTTCTGTTCCTTGAATTAAAAAAGAAGGAATACAATTATGTATACATCCTTTTTTAATATAACATTTCAGACAAACAGGTGAAGTGTATGTACATTGTTTTGTAACCCCTGTAAAAGTGTTCATTGCAAACGTCAATAAAAAGTTAATTAAAAAAAAAAAATAAACGTTTTGGCAGAAGTTTGTGCTCCAGAGCACTTCTGGTCATTTGTGCAGTTCGGTTGAGAGGAACAAGCTCCAGGCACAGTTGCCAGGTCTGCTTATTATAAGCGACTCTGGGCTTCTTTTTTTTAATAGTTGCTTGTAAATATTGGCAGTTGCTGGTTGCTCACTCTCCCATCAATATAACCTCAATTCAGATACACAAACTATTTTGTCCCACTCCAAACACAAATGTAAATTTTACTGTAAAAAGAGGCAAAAATGATGTTTCCACCAAAAAGAAATCCTTATACCAGAATTAAATTTGTTTTTAATGTAGCTGTTACCGTTTTCACCGTAATGAAGCTGAAGAGCATCAACATAAAACTTAGATAAAAGCCTGACTATGTCTGTTTGGTTAGAAAAATCAAGTTTAGACAGACTGTTTAGTGATAACAGAGTTATAAATAACAGGAGCTCCTCCCTTCACTTCTGTATAAAGAAAAGGATGTTCACCTCCAAACAAAAGGAGGTTGAAGAAGCAAATTAAGTGACAAATAAGAAAAAGTGTCACTGTGAGGTTGAAATCTTGTGCAGATGAAAATCAAAACACACTTCATGTAGATTTCTCTTTGGGCTGGCGGTCGCTTGTTTTGGGCTTGTTTTTATCGATCTGGTTGTTTATTTCAGTAGAAAAATCTGGCAACACTGGCTCTAGTACTTTATCAAACAATGATGAAACGTATTCAACATTCTGTGGACAACAGGAGATGCTTTTTTTTCCTTTTATCTACAAACCTTTAAACTTATACTGTGAGCTACATTAAAATCTGAAATATTCACTTTAATTTTAATTACTTCAGTACCTTTACACCCTGAGCTTCTGATATTTTCTACACCTTTCATTTAGGTCATCATTTAAATGACACTTCAACACATTATCTGATCTAAATGGTGAATTTCAGTCTGATGATTCGTCTTCTAACGCTGGAGCATCAGAGGCTGAGTGTATTTGTTTCCAGGTCAAAGGTGAGGTCAGTGTTTTGGCTCAAACACACGCTGTTGACTCACCCTTCAGCAGCGGGAGGGCGCAGTCCTGCAGCTCCATGACGACTCCGTCCAGCACCGGCAGCATGGGCGGGATGTCCAGCAGGATCAGGATGATTGGCTGTGAAACAAGGACACAAACATGAGGACTTTCATCTTCAGGTGTTGTTTGTGAGTAAACTGAGAGGATGAGGGCCACAGGGACGCGTCGCTGAGTAGAGCCTGAAAAACTGTAAAGGACTTCAAGGACTTATTCAGGCGTATTATGGGACGTCCAAGGACAGGCTACAAGAAAACACATAACAAAGAAGGGTGTACTGATGTATCGATATGCTGCTCAATTATCCAACCAGACTGAATTAAATTAAAGATCAAAATATCAATATTAACCAGCATCTACATGGCAGCTTTATTTGAAATAAATGCTCAGCCGCACTCGCTCCTCTGAACTGAAACAGGCCAACAATGAGCTGCTAAGATTTCAGGAAGAAGAAGATCTTCACTGCGCTCTCAGACACGAGACAATACTTCAGACCCAAAACAAACAAAGAGGAGGGCTCTGCTTTAGATGCCAAACATGTTTGCATTTTTAATCATTTTACGGCCAACATCTGCCCAACCGACAACAAAAAAAACTCCTCTCGATTTACTGATCATCTATTAAGAGCTGGAGCAGCGTCTGCTACAGAGTCTGTGGGTGAACAGAAAGAGAGACATGCTGTCGAGTCTGCTCGGACGACCTGAGTGTATTTGTTGTTTCATGGGCAGAAGCTCTTTTTAACTCCCTCCACTTCTGAAGCCTCCCTGTGTTCATTCACCAACCCCTCTATAGATTAATGGTGAGCGAATAATAACAAAAAAATCTTGTATCACAAAAAAGACACATGAACTACATGCTGTCTTCAGCAAAGGAAAAGCGATTAAGTGATGCAAAATGACTGATCTAGTCTGTGTGGACGTGCTGAAAAGGACTTTTAAAAAAAGACTGAAAAGAGCGAAACAGAATTAGGATTTCTGCAGGAAATATTCAAATTATTACTTTAAACATATCAGAGAACAGAAAGGCAAAAGGTTATTAAAAACAAATTTTAGGAATATTTGGTGTAATTGTGTTTGTGATGTAAATGTCATATGTGGGTAATTAATCTTTAATTAAATTCAAAAATCCTTTGTTATATTCAAAATGCTACTGAAAAGCACTGAGAAGTTCAATAAATTTGCCGTCATTACATTAAAGAGAAGACTGATCTGTTTTCTAATAATCATGGTGGTACTTTAGCAAGGAGTCTAAACTGATATTGTTTTTAAACTAATACTGTGATTATTAATACATCGCCCTACTTGAAATGTGCTTTATGTTAAAATAAAATGTTTTTCTTAAATACTTTGTTTGCAGGCAAAGCTTTATTCCATATTTAGTCTTATTGTAGTCCAACCGTTCACTGCTTTATTGTGCATCAGTAAACAGTAAAGCCTGAATTTCCTCACAGGGTTTATAGAAAAAACAAAGGTTCAGACTATATTTTATTCTCTCTTTCTTTTTATAAATGATGGACATTTGCTGTTTCAGTCTAAAAAAGAGTTGAGTTGATGATGAGTATAAGTTCTGAGAAAAGCTACTTAATTATGAAAAAAAAAAAATTGCAGTTCTTTGTCTGCTGTGAGAGCATGCATGGTTACCATACATGATCAATAATAGTTTCCCAACGTGTCAATAACATGCATTTATCAAACTTAAACACTCTACACACCTTAAACATTTAAAAAACAGGCCGTTAAGAAAATAAAGTGAAAGAAATCTTAATTTCTAAACACAATAATTTTTGGAAATTACAAAACAAGACCAATATAATATGCCTCAAAGAAATTGCTGATTGTGTTGCATTTGTGGTCACAGGGAATCAAAATTTTAACTGAAGTTGTAACTTGATTCACTGTCCAGCTCTCGTGCACAGTATGAAAAATTCAATATCTGACAGAGATGCTTGTTGTGGTGCCTCCTGTTGGGCTGCAGCAGAAATACAACATGATCATGCTGACCTAAAAACAAACGATTTGATTCTTTTCTTTCTTCTGTAGAGAATAATCTGCTCTGAGACGTTCTTAATCCAGCAGCAATGAGGACTCAAACTGGAGTCACCCTCACTGTAAAACATGTATCATTCATGACAACTGCATTATGTAACAGGCCCTTAAACACGGCTCGGCCCAGCTGTGCAGGGATGAGCTGCAGAAGGGAAAGGGGGCTCTGCAGGTTACATAACCTGAGACTTGCTCGTACCTGGTCCTTCCCAAACACGTCTCCCTTGGCGATGCTGTACAGCAGGGAGTAGGCGATCTGACCTGCAGCGCCCGTCACCACTACACGGATTGGTTCAGCCTGGAGGGACAAAGAAAAGGCATGTTTGATTATTGTGTGTCACTGACCTAATTACAGAACAGGGTGTATCATAGCAGCAGTAACAGCCATTGTTAGCTTAAGCTGGAAGCTGGTGGCTGTTTGAAGTCATAAAACCTGTATTTAATAGCCAGAAGCTTAGTGTTTGCTCACTTGTTCTTCTACTCTTTTGCAGGTGTTTCCCCTTTTAAATCCTAAAATGACATCCCAGAAAGTCTCTGAATCAAGACCTTAAATCCTGCTTCAGAGACAACCTGCCACCTGAACAGAATGGAGAAAACTACTGAAATAAGGACAGAAAGTCACAGGAATGTTTACATTTTGTTTATCCAGGGTGAAAGAAACTACATGATCCATAATCCATTGCAAACACTCAGTTTTTCTGAGAACCTTCATTCTACATATAAGGTAATATAAAACTATTACGCCCAGATACACAGTGGTTACAGTTGGTGCTAAAGTACTGTGGCACTCTTACTCTTATTGTAAGTCTACCTTGCATGTTCATGACATTATGGCCTAAAATCAAATCCACTATGAAGAAATATAAGAAGAACTTCACTTCAGAGCGACATTGTCAAGCTCCATCATCAAATATTGATCCACCAGGCCTTCATCCATAGCCCCTCCTCCTGAGGTACTGTGCCCTTTGCAGTAAGAGGACTCCGCGCAGAACTCCATTAACAAAACCCCTCACCGGAACATGACCTTGTGTATTTCAAGGGTGGACATGACATTCAACCAAACTTGAGCCGATATCTTACAGAAGTGAGTCCTCTCGTTAATTCGGCTTTCATAAACTCGACCAAAGTGTCGATCAGCTTCATAAAATCGCGCGTTTTAATAAGAATTTCCGGAGCGCTAAAACGCACTTCGCTGTAGGAGAGAAATGAATGGACCGCGTGAAAGGGGCGTAAAACAGGGGGATTACGGAGGCGGTATTAGTGCAAGGTGATGATTATACCAGCCGAACCGAGGCTTATTTCTTGTGCATTTTGAGAGCATTTGGTAAAATATCCTAACTTTGTCAACTTCCCTGACGAGCATGGATTTGTTTAATTACCAAACTTGTAAGGCAGGATTTGAACAGGTGAACCCCGCGTCATGATTGGATCCTCACGGTTGAATAAAACAATCGGTCGCTGATGTAACATGACGCCGGTGCCACGCCACAGCATTAAAATGGAGGCACGTCACATGAATGACTGTACAACAAGTACCAGAGCAACGGAAACATGCATGCAGTTAGATGCGGATGCAAAAGCTTCATCCGCGGCTTTGCTAAGAGTCTTCATCACGAGTTTGCGGTTTGTAACTGCGCAACAGCGCGCGTGAGGCAGCTCTAACCTTGGCGTTTTACTTTAACTTTACATCAAGTACACGAAAGCCAGAGAATCAAGAATAAACGGTTTAAATGAAGTTTAATAGGGAAAGACTCAAAGGGCCTCTTTCAATGTCAACTATCAATGCAGCTCATCTGCTTTGTACATTAAAACAAGCAAACAAAACGGCCACATTCTCCCGGTGCACACGTTAGTAAACTCACAGTTAGCAGCTAACGACCCCGCTTACCATTTTAGCTTTCGGATGGAGATGCTTCGGGTCTGCGGTGCCTGTTCTCCCTGCTCAGAGGCGGACTAGACGGAAGGGTCACCTCTATGCCTGTATTGTAAAGTCAGGCGGTGAAACGTCTCGTCCCACACACTCGGCGGGACTTGTAGTCAAACTGTGACGCTAGCGCAGGCTTTCGACCCAGCCGAATAGACGATAGGAACACAATTTCCCATGATGCACCGCGCTGACAACGCCGCGCCCACCCAAGCCATCTACGGCAGAGGATTTTCTGAAATGGGTGGTTTTTCAGATGAGATTCAGGAGGCGGGGCTCTGTCGACATCGCGTGGCCGATCGCAGAACTGCAGCTATTGTCCCGTAGATCAGTGGGTCTGAGATAGATAGATAGATAGATAGATAGATAGATAGATAGATAGATAGATAGATAGATAGGTAGGTCAATGGATAGATAGGTAGGTAGATAAGTCTATTGATGGATGGATAGATAGGTAGGTAAATAGATAGGTTGATGGATGGACAGGTAGGTAGGTAGATAGATACGAGGTTGTCAGAAAAGTTCCAGGACTGGTGTCACAAAAGATTTATTTCAAACCCAAACTTAAAACTAAGAGTTTTCCTCTTCAAAGTAATCCCAGCATGCTCACAAAGAGATACTGCGGCGTTTGCTTCATTCAGTGCGCGAGAAGAGGCGAGAGTTCCTGGCCGAGAAGAACATCGCCGTGCTGGAGCAACCTCCCTACTCACCCGACCTGGCTCCGTGTGATTTTTTCCTCTTCCCAAGGTCAAGGGGACCTGTTTTGAAGACGTGGACGACATCAAAACGGCCGTGACGACAGAGCTGCGGGGGGATCCCGGAAGAATCCTTCCAGGAGTGCATGAAAGCGTGGCAGAGAAGGATGGGAAAGTGCCTTAGAATCAAGGGGGATTACTTCGAAGGGGAAAACTTGTAGTTTGTAGTTTGTATTCTAGATAAATCTTTTGTGACACCAGTCCTGGAACTTTTCTGACATACCTCGTAAGTCTATGGATGGATGGATAGATAGGTAGGTAGATAGGTAGATAGATGGATGGATATATAGTTAGAAAGTTAGATAGATAAATATAATACTTCATTAATCCCTTTGGGGTTAGGCCCTGGGGCCAATTGTGGCACGTAGTCTACTTTTAGTTATTTTAGTTCAGCAAGATCCAAAGTTTTAGGAATTTAGGAATTCACACTAGAAAATAAAGATTGTGCCTCACTGATCAATCAGTCCTCATTTGTATAGCCCCAGTTTTTACCAAGTGTTATCTCAACACACTTTACCATAGAGCAGGCTGAAGTCATACTCTTCACTTTATAGATATACATATATGCACGTATAAAATACACATAAATACAAATAAATACATCCAAGACCAACATGAATCCACCACGATCACAGCACTGGGCCAATGAAAAGGAAGGTGCATCTACAGATGCAGCCACTCCAATTTTCCCCTCCCAGCCAACTACCCGCCAACTTCAAGCCAATGAGGTCAAAATTAGGTTTTGTTTTTTTGTTTGTTTTTGCTCTCAATTTCTGTACTTACTGGAATTTTTAATGGGAATCAACATTTACTTGTACGTATCCTGTAAAATAGTAGGGTTACATGTATATTTTATCATCATGGGGATCTCAACAGAGCCATGAGGGTGGGCAGGTCCTGGCACCTTCCTGTCAGGGACCAGCCAAGACTCTGCCAAGAAAACTGGGGAAATTTTAGGAGGATCACAGTAACAATGGAAAGACCAAAACTCTGTACAGCAGTTGGAGATCTTGGAGTGGAGCCAGTCTCATGTTTAACAGCCCTCCACTGAAGAGGAGGGAGGGAGGTGGGCAGAGACAAAGGGACTAAAGTAAGACCTGAAGGTAGAGACAAATCCATAGACCAACCATAACCCTGTCCTCATCACCTTTGTCTCTACTGAATATAAATTATTTGAGGTTAGCCTCTTGAGATGGGACATTTCGTTTTCAAGGAGATGGTCCTCATGTCTATGTGGTTGATGAATAAAGAAAAATGGATTACAGCATTTTGAAGCAGTATCAACTGCTCTCCTCTCCATCTCAAGCTCCAATTTACAAAGAATATTGTGTCAGTCATCTTCAGGCACCTATAAAGTTTGTCTACTGTGGGCAGTTTGCTCTTGTTGTTAGTCTGGGTGTGGAGGTTCTCTAGGGAGCACTGGGTATGGACTCCTCACATATGATGCCACCCTAAAACCTTCTATTATGGGTAAGTATTTGTTTTGTTAAACCAATATTGGAAACTTATATGTTGTTTTTTACATTGTCAATAATTAAGTGTATCTTAAAGCTCCTCAGCCCAGTCAACATTTTGGCCCTTAGTGAAAAAAGTTTGGACACCCCTGGTTTAGTCATATCAGGCCCTCCAGACCTTCCCATCTGACTGCCAGAATATTATCGAATTCAGAAAACATGAGGGGGAAGAATCTGTTGTGGCTATAAGGGTAGCTATTATCATTAAATCCTAATGAACTACTGAATTACTACTACTGTTTGAGCTGTTTTGCAGAAATCCATCTATCAGACATTTTAGCCAACAAAACAAAAAGAGTAAACTGGAATAAAACTCTGTGATGGAAAACCCAAAAGCCCCCGGAAGAAACCGCTCCAAGTGGCTGAATGGAGTATAAGTGATAGGGACTGATCTCAGAAATATAGGTGGGAAAAAATAAGATATTGAACTAATATTGTGATAATTAGACTGAAATATTCACATCTATGTTTGGAACCAAATTTCAAATATGCCCCCCCAGTCACACAGTGCTGTCATGTTATATTCATATTGTAAATATTGTTCATGTTAATAATGTAAATTCCTTGGCCTTGTTCATAGTCTCACTTTATTTGTTTTATTTATTTTTCCTTCATAAGGAAGTCGATACAGCTTAAAGATTCTGCATGTTTCAACCTGCTTATTTAATTTTTTACTTTACTTCTATGCTCTTATTTATTTTAATGTCTTTATTTGATATTCCTACTGCTATACTGTGTATAAGAGCAACTGATAGAACTGAATTTCCTCTTGGGGATTAATAAAGGTTTTCTGATTCTGATTCTAACGTGAGTCAAGAAAAAGCTGTCCGTAGAATAAATGTAGTCGATGACCCCGGCTCTATCCTCTCCAGAACCTCATCACCCCGTTAAAACTTTCATGAAACAAACGTGAGGCCCTTTGAATCTGTGCAGGCTCAAGGAATCCCAAGTGAACCCGAGGTCTACTCTCTTACCTAAAGAGGACCAAGGACCATGCCAGGAGCCAGAAACGACATAACCATTACAAACCTGAAGCTCCTCAGTTACCCCTGGATCCACCTAAAGACCCACTAGCTATCCAATAAGGATCATTATTGGATTACTCGAATCCCATCAAGGGCTACTTGAAACCCTCAACAACAATTACATTTCTTTAAAACCTGATGAGGGAAAAACATTTTCTTATGACAAACCTCTGACTGTCCAGAGACCTGAAAGTCCCCATCAGAACTCCAGAAAACTTTCAGAGACCCACGAGGACCCTATTCTGCCCTCAACTCTCTCATGAACGAAAAACCTGAAACAAACTCAAGAACCAAACCCTTTAAAGGGGTCGTAACCTCCCAAAAGCCTGTTTGCTCTATAATGCCCTTTAAGTTGATTCAAAGGATCAGAATCTCAGGCTGAGGCTCACATTTCAGGATGTGGACCTGTAGAGGTGCTCCGCTCAGAGAAAACTGTAGCATGGAGATCCTCGTGTTCATTCCTCCTGCTGAACCAACAAGAAATATTCTCCTACCAATAAACAGTCTTTATGTTGCCATTTTTTATGATGGAAGCTATTGCGTTGACAATATTTGTGATGCAGCTTTTGTCTCACTGTGTAACAATTTATTTTTACAGTAAATCTGATTTATCCTGTCCCAAACAACCACATTATATTACAGGACACTGTATATCACCATATACAGTGATACTGTAAAAAGGGCAATACGTCATGATATTTTTCACTAAAAAAACTTTTTTTATCAGCAGATATGAACCTTTTTTCTGATATTTTGCAGGCACAAATTTCCCATAATTATCTTACAGTATATATTAGCTGCAATATTGGGAGAATGTACAAATGAACCATAATGATTATCCTCAGAATCAGAATCAGAAATGCTTTATTAATCCCCAGGAGAAAATTCAGCTGTTTCAGTTGCTCTTACACACAATATAGCAAGGAGTATCAAATAAAGACATTAAAATAGATAAGAGCATAAGAAATTAAAAAGCAGGTTGTAACAAGCAGACTCTTTAAGCCTTATCAGCTTCCTTATGAAGGAAAAAAATTAATAAAATAAGTAAAAATGGACTATCAACAAGGCTAAGGAATTTACACTATTAACATTAACAATATTTACAATACAAATAAAATATGACAGCACTGTTAGACATTTTACTGGGTATTTGCACTGGATATTATTTTTTCTCAATAACAAATATTAACAAATATCAGAGATGAAAACAGTGAAATAACATTTATCATTTATTCTATTTATTTTATCACTAAGTATCAAAAATTTAATTTGTCAGAGAATAAAATTTTGTATTTTTTGTTTCCCATCTATTTCTAACACAAATGAACCGTAAACATAAACAGTTCAGTTTTAGTTTAGTAAAGGCTCTCTGCTCCTGAGGCAAAATATCTGTATCAATAATGCTATGGGATATAGGCGATAATGAGTTTGAAAATATATCAGCATATTGGATAACAGCAAAAACTCAATATCATGTCTTTTGGAAACTAATATGTCTGACAAATGGAATAATTATAAATGTAGACACATAGATCTTGCCTGTTAGCCGTGAGGAAATGCAAAACTTTAACCTGAAAAAAACCCTAAAAAACCCTCATCTGTCCAAAGGGGGAATGAACTTTCAGGCTACCTCGACATGGACAGAATTTACTACAAAAGCAACGGCAGAGCCTCAGATTTGACAAAAAAAACGGCATCCTCATATGATTTTTGATTTAAAATAGTTTACACTAATCTACGACCAGGG